>JAECMU010114210.1:1320-15584 GCA_016106625.1 Dracogyra subfuscus
CTGTGGGGTGTCTAACATTATGGTTATTTTAAACTACAGCTGATGGGTGTCCAACATGGTTATTTTAAACTACAGCTGTGAGGTGTCTAACATTGTGTTTATTTTAAACTACAGCTGTGGGGTGTCTAACATTGTGTTTATTTTAAACTACAGTTGTGGGGTGTCTAACATTGTGGTTATTTTAAACTACAGCTGTGGGGTGTCTAACATTGTGGTTATTTTAAACTACAGCTGATGGATGTCTAACATTATGGTTATTTTAAACTACAGCTGTGGGGTGTCTAACATTATGGTTATTTTAAACTACAGCTGTTGGGTGTCTAACAGTATGGTTATAAAAAACTACAGCTGTTGGGTGTCTAACGTTATGGTTATTTTAAACTACAGCTGTTGGGTGTCTAATATTATGGTTATTTTAAACTACAGCTGTTGGGTGTCCAACATGGTTATTTTAAATTACAGCTGTGGGGTGTCTAATATTATGGTTATTTTAAACTACAGCTGATGGGTGTCTAACATTGTGGTTATTTTAAACTACAGCTGATGGATGTCTAACATTGTGGTTATTTTAAACTACAGCTGTGAGGTGTCTAACACTGTGGTTATTTTAAAGTACAGTTGTGAGGTGTCTAACATTATGGTTATTTTAAACTACAGCTGATGAGTGTCTAACATTATGGTTATTTTAAAGTACAGTTGTGGGGTGTCTAACATTATGGTTATTTTAAACTACAGCTGATGAGTGTCCAACATGGTTATTTTAAACTACAGCTGATGGGTGTCTAACATTGTGGTTATTTTAAATTACAGCTGAAAATAAATTAAAGAAGTGCTATCGGGGCTCGAAATGGCCTGTGGCCAGATTGCCAAATGTGACCAATGTCTCATTTGGGCGACTTATAAATAAATAAAAAATAATGATGTTACCGGTAGTCGCCCAAATAATATTATTTGTGCGACCTTCTATAGAGCTATAAGATATGAGCCACTATTAATATTTGTATTGCATATATTTATTTCACATTTAAAATACTGCTCATAGTTCATGGTTTGCTTATCTTAATTCGTCAACATCCATTATTATTTTTTGGGCCACCATATATTTTGGTGAGTTTCGAGCCCTATGGTATCCCCATATAATCGACATGTTCATGTGTATAATCTAAATACTCACCTGTTCAAGAGTAGACTGGTTGAAGCTGTATTCCTCTATGTTGTGTGAATTCTTCACTGAAAACGTGAAAATAAATAGAGGATAATTATCACATTTATGTCTCAAGTGAAATAATTTAGAAAATATTTCACGAGGGACATAAATTTCATAATAACTGGTACCAAGTTTGTTATTTTATTTATTACCCCAGCTATTTTTATTTTAATAAAAAAAAAACAAGCCTTTATTTTTTATATATTCTGCCTACATGTCCATGTATATACATGTAGAAATGATGTAAACCACCTAATTTACAGTTCTGGGTATTGCTTTAACTTTGTATTCTAAACAGTCAATAACTTTTAAAAACCAAAATTCGATATATTCTGTTAAAAAAATATATTATCAATTGCATTAAACTACCATTTTATTACAAGTTTAACAGTGAAAACAAAAAGACGTAAGCGCAAACGCTTTTAAATAATGTGACGTCATTTTGTGTTCTTTGCCAAATCATGATGACATCATATTTAGTACCGACAAGGTGTTTAGTTTGTTGACATCAAATTGTCCAACAGTAGTGTATGTTACGCCAAAGCAGAATATTTTCCCCATTATGAGTGACATAAGTGCAGGGGTAATAATAATTCATAAAACAGAAAATATATTTGTTTGAAGTATGTCTGAAAAAGAACCATTAAACAAAAGACTGAATTGTTTAAATAAAGAGCTATATTTTGTTTGTTAAAAGAATTCACATTTAATAAAGTATGGATAATAAGGCAGGAAAGAAATGTTTTATTTAACGACGCACTCAACACATTTTATTAACAGCTATATGGTATAAGACATATGGTTAAACACCACACATATTAAGAGAGAGGAAACCCGCTTTCGCCACTTCATGGGCTATTTGTTTCGATTAACAGCAATGGATCTTTTATGTGCACCATCCCAGACAGGATAGTATATACCACAGCCTTTGTTACACCAGATGTGGAGCATTGGCTGGAATGAGAAACAGCCCAATGATAGGGTCACCAACAGGGATCTTAAAGTGAGTGGATAATAAGGATTAGTACACATGGATGGATGGAAGATGGATCTATGAATAGATGAACAAATGGATGGACAGATCTATGGATGGATACAAATAAATAAACAGATAGACAAACACAAATTTATTATCATGACAATATATAATTTAAATAATTTAAATAATAATAATAAATGATAAATAATTGTTTAAAAAATAATTTGTTTCACAGAATCTAATCTGCCAAATGTCATAGTATAGCTAAAACTACAAAATAAATATAAATTAATTAATATTTAAAAAAAAAGTACTAACTGCTTTTGACAGCAGTAAAAGACAGTGACACAGAATCTTATTTGTGAAACGTCATAGTAATATTCTAATATAAAATAAATACAAATATTAAATAATTAAAAAAAGAAAGAAATACAAACTGCTTTCAAGAGCAGAAAAAGATAGAGACAGCAAGTTGACGTCAGTCTTGGGGATCTTGTATTGTCCGCGTTCAGCAAACTGCTCCAGACGGACAATCTGAGGGAAGATACTGGCAAGGTGACCTTCAACTTTATTCATCTGCTCGTCAAGGTCCCCTCCAGTATTCTTCAGTTTGACCTCCAGAACGTAGCCGCTGCCAAATCTGTCCTTCAGATGTTGAGTGGGGCCAAGACATCTGAAATGTCAAGTTAAAGTTTATTTTGTTTAATGACACCAGTGTCTTACAGAGGATGTTTTCATTAGTTCCCCATCCATGGACACATTGGGCTATTTATCATGCCAGCCAGTGCACCATGACTGGTATATCAAAGGCCGTGGTACGTGTGGAATGATGCACATAAAAGATTTGTTGCTACTAATGAAACAATGTGGCAGGTTTCCTCTCTAAGGCTATATGTCAAAATTACCAAATGTTTGACATCCAATAGCTGAAGATTAATAAATCAATGTGCACTAGTGGTGTTGCTCAACAAAACAAACTTCCTTTTTTTTCCATTAGTAGCAAGAGACAGGGTAAATAGCCTTAAAGACCAAACAAATTCAAGACTTTCAAAGACTTTTACCTGCCATTTTCAAAGACTTTTACACAGCGGTCAAAGACAACAGAGGAAGGAAATAGTTTATTTAATGATGCACTCAACACAATTTATTTATAGTTATATGGCATCGGATAAATGGTTAAGGACCACACAGATATTGAGAGTGGAAACCTGCTGTTGCCACTTCATGTGCTACTCTTTCCGATTACCAGCAAGGGATCTTTTATATGCATGATCTCATAGAGAGGAGAGGAGAGGATCCCATAGAGATGGCCTTTGATTTACCAGTTGTGGTGCACTGGCTGGAGCAACAAATAGCCCAATGAGCCCACTAACAGGGATCGATCCCAAACCGACCATGCATCAAGCGAGTGCTTTACCACTGGGCTATGTCCTACCCCAAAGACAATAGAATGCAATAAAAGTACCAAATCAGTTTGTTTACATTGCTGGCCATGGAAAATAATTTAGCTTTCTTACATGCATCATGACAGATTAAACCTTTTAACTGGAAAATACATCATCATTGCTTTGGCTATGATTTGTCTGACTTTTAGACATAATGTCCACTACACAACTTGGAGAGAAGCCACTTCTGGCCGCATGGAACATATCTATATCAGGAGCTCTGGGGATCCAGGGAGGACCTGCAAACAACTGCCCAATTCATCACTCAAATCAGAATATCTGTATGAGACAATTTTCACAAATCTTAACGAAGAAGAAGAAGAATAAAGACATAAACATTATTTTTCAAGGAATTTTAAAGACCACTATGAACCCTGAGAGATCTTTTATATGTACCATTGCACAGACAGGGTAGCACATACTACGAACTTTGCTATACCAGTCGTGGTGCACTAGCTGAAACAAGAAATATCCTAATGAGCCAACCGATGGGTGATTCATCCCACTGGGCTATGTCCCACCCCTCATCTTTAAAATGATGAGAGAACCAGTTTCAGAAACAGCTATGCTATGAAATGTGTTTTTTAAATAGTAGTGGGCAATCCGATTTCACTGATGCTAATCAAACTTTTGAAACGAAACATTCTCATGATCTTATTTCGCTAGTACAGTGAAACCTGTCTAAATCGGACCCTGAAATAACTGTCATCCTGTGAAAAACAGCCACATTTCATGGTCACGAATTGTCGAAATGTTATTAAACACATATAATAATGGTGTATCTACTCAGGCCTGTACCCAGATTTTAAAACATTTCTTTATGAGGAGGGTGGGGAATGGTAAACTCTTTAAAAATTGACCTTTGTAAGTGTTGATAGTGCAAAAGATAAGTTTTTGTATAACGGCTCAACTAGAGCACACTGACACACTAACAGATACTGGATGTCAAACATTTGATAATTCTAACATTTTCCCATTAGCAGCAAGGGATGTTTTCTCTGTTCTTTCCCAAAGACAGGACAGCACAAACCACAACTTTTGAAGAAAAAAATCTTATGACCCAGACATCTATCGATTGAGCTAAATCCTGCAAATTTAACTGTCTCGCCTACCATAAACCTTTTCAGTGCACTAGGATGAACACTTATAGGTGCAACTTTGAACCAAGTTTCAACGACCTGGAGCTTAATGGTCTGGGAGAATCAGATCGAAATGAGAAACTTTAATGCAAAATGTTATGCCCTCGTTGCCACTGGAGAAATTTTAGTGAGGGATCTAGACTGTAGCGGGGTTGTCGAGACATGCTCCCCTAAAAAAATGAATTAAAACAAAGAGAGAAAATTTGCTGAGTGGGGGCTGTGTATGTATCTGATGAAGTAATACCTATATCCCGAGTTTTATTTGTAAAGGCAAGATAAAAAGAGGACCTTGTGCGTCCTTGGTGTGTGTGTGGGGTATGTACACATCTGGCCCTGTGCTTATAAACCTTAAAGTCTAGACTTTAACATCATGGCAACTTCATTCAAATAGCATTACGTTAAAGTCTGGACTTTATTAAAGTGTAGACTTTACATTTTATAAGTTTTATAAGCACAGACCCCGATGTATGCTGTCTTATCACATGTTAAACTTACTGAATCTGACCGTTCACCATGATGGCCACTCGAGAACATAACGCATCGGCCTCCTCCATGGAGTGAGTTGTTAGAATAGCACCACGTCCAGTCAACCGGAAACTCGAACTGACCGTGTCCCTTTAAAGAAATATATATGTCCTTTTAAATAATAAAGACATTCCCTTCAAACATAGACTGAACTGTTTAAATAAAGATGGTCCCTTCAAAATTAGACTGAATTGTTTAAATAGATACAGTCCTTTCAAACATGGACTGAATTGTTTAAATAGAGATGGTCCTTTAATCATAGACTGAACTGTTTAAATAAAGATGGTTCCTTCAAAATTAGACTGAATTGTTTAAACAGATACAGTCCTTTCAAACATGGACTGAATTGTTTAAATAGAGATGGTCCTTTAAACATAGACTGAACTGTTTAAATAAAGATGGTTCCTTCAAACAGGCTGAATTGTTTAAATACAGATGGTCCCTTCAAACATGGACTGAATTGTTTAAATAAAGATGGTCCCTTCAAACATGGACTGAATTGTTTAAATAGAGAAAGTCCCTTTAAACATAGACTGAATTGTTTAAATAAAGATGGTCCTTTCAAACATGGACTGAATTGTTTAAATAAAGATGATCCCGTCAAAAATAGACTTAATTGTTTATTTGAGACAGTCCCTTTAAACAGACTAAATTGTTTAAATAAAGATGGTCCCTTCAAACATAGACTGAATTGTTTAAATAGAGACAGTTCCTTTAAACATGAACTGAATTGTTTAAATAAAGATGGTTCCTTCAAACAGACTGAATTGTTTAAAAAGAGAAGACCCTTTAAACATAAGACTGAAATGTTTAAATAACGGGTCTTTTTAAACATAATACAACTGTTTAAATAAAGATTGTTCAACAAATCCATTTACAAACCCATACAAAACTGGGTGGGAGTGTGTGTGTGGGGTGGGTGGGGAGGGGGCTCTCTCTCTTTCCACTACACTGTGTTAGTCAGATTAAAAAAACATAGTTGCACATTGGCATCATGTCACTATAGTTACCAGAAAAATGTCTTGGACTGTGGATCCCTTAAAGTAGACAATTTGTCTAGCAAAGGGGGAATAGGGGTGGGGGTAGGGGAGTGTCTCTATCAACTACCAAATGTTAGTGAGATAAAAAAAAGTAAAGATACACAATGACATCATATCACTATAGTTACCAGAAAAAACGCTTGGACTGTGGATCCATTCCAGTAGATGGTTCGTCTAGCAGCACAATCTGTGGCGCTCCCAGCATACTGATCACAAAACTGACCTGAACAAAAATCAGAGATCCATCACACGTGGTTCAGCCATTGGACATAAGGCTGGAAGGTACTGGGTTCACAGCCTGGTACTGGCTCTCACCCAGAACAAGACAGGATAACATATACCATAGCCTTTGAAATACCAGTCGTGGTGCACTGGCTGGAGCGAGAAATAGCTCAATGGGCCCTGAGATGGGGATTGATCAGCTACAGGGTTCACATGCAGCCCAGTACCGGCCTCCATCCAGAGCAAGTTTTAATGACTCAATGGGTAGGTGTAAGACCACAACACCCTCTTTTCTCTCATTAATCACTAACAACTAACCCACTCTCCTGGACATACAGCCCAGATAACTGAGGTGTGTGTGCCCAAGACAGAGTGCTTGAACCTTAAATGAATATAAAATGAATATAAACATTTGGTAATTTTGATATAGTCTTAGAGAGGAAACCCGCTATGTTTTTCCATTAGTAGCAAAGGATCTTTTATATGCACCATCCCACAGACCAGATAACACATACCACAACCTTTGATATACCAGTTGTGGTGCACTAGCTGGAATGAGAATGAGCCCAATGAGCCCACAAACCGAGATCGATCTGAAACTTACTGCACATCAAACGAGCACTTTTACCAATGGGCTATGTCCCGCCCCTGGTACATTAAAGGCCATGATATGTAATGTCCTGCAGTAAATAACCAGACTATGTTCTGCCCCTGGTACATTAAAGGCCATGGTATGTAATGTCCTGCAGTAAATAACTGGGCTACGTTCTACCCCTGGTACATTAAAGGCCATGGTATGTAATGTCCTGCGGTAAATAACTGCGCTATGGCCTGCCCCTGGTACAATTAAAGGCCATGGTATGTAATATCCTGCAGCAAATAACTGGGCTATGTTCTGCTCCTAGTACATTAAAGGCCATGGTATGAAATGTCCTGCAGAAAATACACTCTGGCCTGGAATTAATAAAACTTTTAGAGTCTAGACTCAGCACTCTAATAAGAGTCTGATAGAGTAATGTCATGACAACGCCATACAAACTGTATGTGTATGATGTCATTAAAGATTGAGTCTGGACACTTAAAACATTTTATAAGCATGGGCCCTGACCCTGTCCTCACATACTGTCAAACCTGCTTTAGTGGCCACCTGTGTAAAAATACCACCTTTTTCTCTATCATATAGTCACATAATGTATCCTCTCATAATATGTTTTCGAACAGATAAGCAAATATTGCAAATTTCTATAATTAATTCTGAATTGAAAGCTAAATAATTGTTCTTAACTGTTCATTGGAATATAATCCACGAAACGGACAACATTATAGATGTTAAACACAATACTGGTGGCAGCAGAAATGTTTTTCCGTGTGTGGATATACTGTGAAGAAGTTACGTCATACGTTTTCGAACACGTGATAGTTTTTATAAATAAAACACTGATTCGTAGCAGCACAATAATGTGTATGTATGGTATGCCATGTCTTGGCTGTGAGCAAGAGGTTTAGCTTATTCGTCCTTGGATAAAAAGGTCCGAGGTCCCGATTTGCTACATGACAAGTCCCTCTGCAGACTACAGCGGTCATACAGTATTGTAACTGGGATTGAAAACCTTTTGGCAGCCTTACGGATGTCTATGCGATTGTGTATTACAGCAGAATATGGCGTAGAAAGATTTTCTTGGGTGTATTGACGGTATCTAGATATCTCAGTGCAAGAAGTAGTCTAAAAAGGAAAAGGAACACTTTCCTTCATAAAACAAATATTGTTAAGTCTGGCAGATGTTAATAAGAAATGGTCTAAACAGGCTTCCATATTTTTCTAAAATAATATGATTTATTTCCCTTTACAGTGAATGACGTATTCAGTGTAGGTATAAACAAAGCAGATGGCACATCGAGTGCAGATATAACCGATGAAGTACAGTGCTACGTTTGTATTTACATGATAGTATGTACCCAAAACTGGACAGTGATTCATTACCATTATTTTCAATAAATTAATTGCCATACTTACACCAGGAAGTTTTATACACAACATTTTTGTTGCAAACGATGCACGACCTCTTGTTGTCAATATGCACGTGGAAAATCGCGTATAAATGAGCTGTTCGAAAACATATGATGTTTGAATTTATATGACGGTACGATATAAACTGACCTGTATTAAGCAATCACATTGGATTTACGGTTATATGGCACCAGACATATGGTTAAGGACCACACAGATATTAACAGAGGAAACCCGCTGTCACCACTTCATGAGCTACTTTTTTTGATTAGCAGTAAGGGATCTTTTATATGCACCATCCTACAGACAGGTAGTACAGCCTTTGTTACACCAGCTGTGGAGCACTAGATGGAACAAGAAATAGCACAATGGGCCCACCGATGGGGATCAATCGCACATCAGACGATCGCTGACTGTTCTGAAACACAGATCTTTTATATACACCATCCTATATACAGGATAGCACATACCACGGCCTTTGACATACAAGTCGTGGTGCACTGGATGGAACAGGAAATATGTTAAAATTAAGTTAGTCTGGATTCCAGTCTTGAAAGTGTTCACAAGGTTTATAACCACTGATATTTGTCCTGAACAGTCAAACCGGCCTCGGTGGCATAATGGTTAAGCCATCGGACTACAGGCTAGTAGGTACAGGGCTCACAGCCCGGTATTGGCTGCCATCCAGATTGAGTCTTAACGACTAAATGGGTAGGTGAAAGTTCACTACACCATTTTCTCGCTCATTAACAATTAAAAAATAACCGACTGTCCTGGACAGACAGCCCAGATAGCTGAGATGTGTGCCCAGGGCAGTGGGCTTGAACCTTAATTAGATAAAAACATGAAAATAAGTTGAAATGAAATAAAGCCGTCACGGTTGTGTCCCTGGTTGAACATGAAAAATTGAAAATAAAACCAAAATGAAACCAATACCTTTCGCCGAGTGCCACCAGACAATTTCTTAGCTCTTTTCTTTTCATGCTCTAGCAGTTTTAATTTCTCAATGTAGCTGAAAGACAAATCAAGTGAGATATCAGATGAAATGAGTGGCAAACCTGTTGAAGTATTTATTATTATGATCTTATATCTATCTATATAAATATATACACACACACACACACACACACACACACACACACACACACACACACACACGCACGCACACATTGAAACCCCTCTAAACCAAGTAAGATGTCTTGTTTTAAGAGGTATCCAGTTTAGTAAGGTTCTCTTCTGTACAGATATTTAAAAGGGGGCCACGAAAAACGTATATAACATGATGACTGAATATTAAATGAGTTTCCATTTCATATCATTGTTATGTCCCAAGTAAAATAACTGTCAGTTGTCACGAGCTTTTGGGATATAAACATGATATGAAATGGTAGCCTCTTTAATATCCTATTCATTACCCATAATTGAGGTTAATTTATATCAATGATCTCATTTGACTGACATTCAGATAAGATCGTAGCACACCAATTGTATGACGTCATTGTATGATGTCAAGGAGTTACATACGACCTGACATTCTAGAGGTGTGCTACACTTTGATAGGAACAAAGATATTTTAACCATATAAGTTTCCATGATTAGAATGTACATTTCGATAAGGCTTATGGGACAAAAAAATTAGTAAAATATGCAGGCATCAAGGTACAGGTTAGGATACCACATGTCAAGAAAGATGAGAATGGTAATTCGTTCTCCACATAAAGTTTTGAACAATAAAACAGCAACACTTACATTTTGATGAATAACAAAATATCAGCAATATGATACATCTCTCTCTGTCTCCCCATCCTCCCTCCCTCCCTCTCTCCCTCCCTCTCTCCCTCTCTCTCTCTGTCTCTCTCTCTCTGTCTCTCCCTTTCTGTGTCTCGGTTTCTCTGTCTTTGTATCTCTGTCTTTGCACTTCCCTCCCTGTGAGACTGCAAACAGCCATAGTTCAAAATGTGCTGGTTACTGTTCAGCAATCCGGCCTTGGTGGCATCATGGCCATCTGTCAACAGACTAGTAGGTACTGGGTTCGGATCAGAGTCGAGGCATGGGATTTTCAATCCAGATACCGACTCCAAACCCTGAGTGAGTGCTCTGCAAAGCTCAATGGGTAAACCACCGACCAGTGATCCATAATTGGTTCAACAAAGGCTATGGTTTGTGCTAGCCTGTCTGTGAGAAACGTGCAAATAAAAGATCCCTTGCTGCTTATCGAAAGAGTAGCTCATGAAGTGGCGCAGCAGGTTTCCTCTCAAAATCTGTGTGGTCCTTAACCATATGTCTGATGCCATATAATTGTAAATAAAATGTGTTGAATGTGTCGTTAAATAAACCATTTCTTTCTTTCTGTTCAACATTCCTTTCCTTTGAATGAGCACCCGGTTTGAGTAGACACGTACAGCAAGTACACTTACTATTCAACCACTGGTACAATATCTTCTTTAGGAACTCCCTTTATCGCCGCATAGCACTCCAGGTGTTCCCTCAATGTGATGCTGTCCCACAATGCATCATGCTGTGGGCAATAGCCAAGTGCCTGAAATGCTTCAGACGTACTGGAATGGATACTGTGACCAGCTACAATCACCTGAATAAAGAATATATGATCACAGATTAATGTTTTCTTGATTTATCCTTAATTTTAATCATCTGTTCAGCATTTCCTACTGTTAAATGTAATCGTCTGTACAGTGATTCCGCGGTTAAGTTTTATCGTCTGTACTGTTTCCAGGTTTTCTGCTGTTACATGTTATCGTCTGTACTGTGTTTCGTACTTTTAGATTTAATCGTCTGTTCAGGGTTTCTTACAGTTAAATTGAATCTTCTGTACACTGTTTCCGTATTTCTGCTGTTAAATTTAATCATCTGTACAGTGTTTCTGGATTTTCCACTGTTCAATATAATCATCTGTTCAGGGTTTCCTACTGTTAAATTTAATCGTCTATACAGTGTTTTTTGAAGAAAAAAACAAATTGCTGTTAAAATGTTATTATCCGTAGAGTGTTTCCAGGTTTCCTGCTGTTACATTTCACCATCTGTACAGTGTTTCCAGGTTTTCTGCTGTTCAATATAATTGTCTGTACAGCATTTCTAGGTTTTTCTGTTAAATTTAATCATCTGTACAGCATTTATAGGTTTTCCTCTGTTAAATTTAATCACCTGTACAGCATTTCTGGGTTTTCTCTGTTAAATTTAATCATCTGTACAGCATTTCTGGGTTTTCCTCTGTTAAATTTAATCACCTGTACAGCATTTATAGGTTTTCCTCTGTTAAATTTAATCACCTGTACAGCATTTCTGGGTTTTTCTCTGTTAAATTTAATCATCTGTACAGTGTTTCTGGGTTTTTCTCTGTTAAATTTAATCTGTACAGAGTTTCTTGGATTTTCTCTGTTAAATTTAATATGTAAAGTGTTTCTGGGATTTTTTCTTTTAAATTTAATCATTTGTACAGAATTTCTGGGGTTTTCTCTGTTAAATTTAATCACCTACATGTATACAGTGTTTCTGGGGTTTTCTCTGTTAAATGTAATCATCTGTACAGCATTTCTAGGTTTTTCTGTTAAATTTAATCACCTGTAGGGTGTTTCTGGGTTTTTCTCTGTTAAATTTAATCATCTGTACAGTGTTTCCGGTTTTTTCTCTGTTAAATTTAATCATATGTACAGTGTTTCCAGATTTCCTGCTGTACAATATAATTTTCTGTACAGCATTTCTTGGGTTTTCTCTGTTAAATTTAATCATCTGTACAGCATTTCTTGGGTTTTCTCTGTTTAATTTAATCATCTGTACAGCATTTCTTGGGTTTTCTGTTAAATTTAATCATATGTACAGTGTTTCTGGGTTTTGCTCAGTTAAATTTAATAATATATACAGTGTTTCAAGTTTTCTGCCGTTAACCTGAAAACACTGTACAGACGATTAAATATAACAGCAGAAAACCTGGTACAAACAAGATGGGAGCCATGCAGTACGATGGTGCAAATCCAGTAACTACCAGCTAAATCACTACACCACCTACGTGTAGGTTGATGTCCTGTAATTACTTAAATTAAAGTATTTAATATTACCCAACATTGATTCACTGACAACCTGTATTTGATCATGACATCATTGAATCATAACTTCGTTTGATCGTGATGACATCATTGAATCATGAGGGTAGGACACAGCCCAGTGGTAAATTGTTCGTCTGATGAAGTCAGTCTGGGATCAGTTACCATCGGTGGGCTCATTGGGCTATTTTTAATTCCTGCCAGTGTTCTACGGCTGGTATATCAAAGGCCATGGTATGTGCTATCCTGTCTGTAGGATAGTTGATATAAAAAATCCCTTGCTACTAATGAAAAAATGTAGCAGGTTTCCTATTTGAGACTATGTTAAAATTAAAAAATACCTGACATCCAATAGCCAAAAATTAATAAAGCAATGTGCTCTAGTGGTGTCATTAAACAAAAACAAAGTTTCAGTTTCAATGAATCATGATGACATTGTTTGATAATGATGACATTGTTTGATCATGATGACATTGTTTGATCATGATGATGTTGTTTGATCATGATGATTTTGTTTGATGACATCATTCAATCATATCATTTGATCATGATGACTGCATTAAATCGTGATATAATTTAATCATGATGACTGCATTAAATTATGATATCATTTGATCACGATGACTACATTAAATCATATCATTTGATCATGATGACTGCATTAAATATCATTTGATCATGATGACTGCATTAAATCATATCATCAGCACCCTCAATAGTTTAAGAAGTAGCAGGCTACAACAGTGCTGATAGCAGGGGGCAAAGCGGGGGGTCTGGGGCCCTCCCCCAAAAACATTTGAAAAATCGAACCTCTGAGATACATTGTCATGGCCTCTGTTAGCGCAAATCAGTCACCATCCATTAAAGGAGACTTTATTAAAGAAGAGAAAGCACTCTTTTTTTTACCATCAATAAAAAGTAGGCGGCGGCAAAAGCTGTTTCAGGCGGCAATTTGCAGCCTGAGACTGGGTACTTTTGAGGGCTCTGTATCATTTGATCATGATGACTGCATTAAATCGTGATATAATTTAATCATGATGACTGCATTAACTTATGATGACTGCATTACTCATGATATCATTTGATCATGATGACTACATCAAATCATGATGAAGGCATTCAATCATGACATCGTTTGATCATGATGACAGCTTTCAATTATGATGACATTCAATCATTATGACATCATTTGATCATGACTACATCGTTTAATCATGATAACGATATTCAATGATTATGAAATATTTTATTTACAGTTATATAGCGTCAGACATATGGTTAAGGACCACACAGATATTAAATCACATCATTTGATCATGATGACAGCATTCAATCATGATATCAATTCACCATGATGACAGTGTTCAATCATGATATTGTTTGTCCATAATAACAGCATTCACATGATATCATATGACCATTACAGCATTCAATCATGATATCATTTGACCATGATGACAGCATTCACAATATCATAATATGACCATGATGACAGCATTCAGTCATGATATCATATGACCATATTATGACAGCATTCAGTCATGATATCATTTGACCATGATGACAGCATTCAGTCATGATATTATATGACCATGATGACAGCATTCAGTCATGATAACATTTGACCATGATGACAGCATT
>JAECMU010114232.1:0-10449 GCA_016106625.1 Dracogyra subfuscus
GTTTAGTATGCTAGATTACTCTTCAAACAAATAGGGGAACCTGAAATATTAAAGTTATACGTTTTGATCACAGACATCCTTGTAAAGAACGTTCAGGTCTGTTGATCAACACACCGAAACACATTCCATGCATCACGCAGTTGCCCCATACACGTGCGTGGGGTGTCATTCTCGATTTTGACAATTTTCAGGAAGATTCATTAATCACTGTGGAACATTATTTCTGTCAATCTTTTTAAATGTGTTGATCATACAGTTGTAATTGTTTTGTTTTTAGTCATTTTTTATTGTCAGAATCGTCCTTCAAGACCTTTGTGGCATAAAACCTACTGTAATACTGAACTAACGGTTGTAATGTTTGCCCAGTTAATTCACTATTATCATATAACCACTCCCCACAGCGAATATACCTTACAATTGTGGCATTTTAGCCGTATAAGACCTTTGTTAACATAGTTCACTTAAACTCACCTTTCAGTATATCAAATTTCTTATATTTCATCAATTTCACACTCACCTTTTGTTGTCTGTAACAATGTCATGTCGATATGGAAGTAAGACGAGAGTATATGCGGTCTTAGGACAATAAAACGTTACCAGCACTTACGTCCGCAAGAAGTGGAGGTGTGTTGGGGAGGGCTTGTCAGTAACAATCATGAATAATTCGACTCTAACCTAAACGTAGAGCAAGATATGAACGCTATAAAGAGATTGGTGCGTCCTTTAAAGTGTGTGTTTTAAAGATCTGTGTTTAGGGTTGGTTCGATAGGGGTACGTGCATGTTGTAGTTCATACGTGTAACAATTATCGTACGTTATGACAAGGACGGAATGAAATGTTTTCCTTAACAACACGCTCAACACATTTTATTTACGGTTATATGGCGTCAGATATATGGTTAAGGAAGGAAGGAAAATGTTTTATTTATCGACGCACTCAACACATTTTATTTTACGGTTATACGGCATCAGACATATGCTTAGAGGCCACACAGATAATGAGAGCGGAAACCTGCTGTCGCCCCTTCATGGGCTACCCGTTTCGATTAGCAGCAAGGGATCTTTGATGTGCACCATCCACTGACAGGGTAGTACATACCACGGCCTTTAATATACCAGTCGTGTTGTACTGGCTGAAGCGAGAAATAGCCAAATGGTCCCATTGACGGGGAACGATCCCAGACCGACCTCGCTACGTTCCGCCCCTTATGACAACAAGACAATTGGGGTAAGTAAAATCCAATAGGCGACAATGTTAACGTACGTGGTTAAAACACTTATTCTCAATAAACTAGTGCATTTCACTGTCAAAATCCAATAGGCGACAATGTTAATGCACGTGGTTATTCTCAATAAACCAGTGCACATCACTGTCAAAATGATGGTGAAATAAAGGTGTTCTAAATCAGAAAATTATTACAGCATATGAGAAATATAAATCTGTTTGAGTTTTAACATCATCAACATATTATCATTGGAGACATTTTATTGTTGCAATCATTAGGCCAGTAGGCGAACCAACAAAAGAGGAAACTCGCTACATGTTTTCCATTAGAAGCAAAGGATTATTTATATGTACTGTCCCACAGATAGGATAGTACGCACCATGACCTTTGATATACAAGTCGTGGTGTACTGACTGGAACGAGAAATAGACCAAATTGGCCCACCACCGGGGATCGATCCCAAACTGGAAATACATCTAGTGAGAGCTTTACCACTGGCCATTGACTAAAAAAAAATACGTCATTTTTATTTTATAAAATAGTTGTGTACTACATATATAAATAAGAAACATGTTACGTTTTACACATAAATTTATTAACACGTTGTATAATACACAAATATATTTTCTTAGTATGATATATGTAAAATATTCTAAATATACAACGATCACTCATTAATCCATTCCAATCCAATCTGTTCTGATCCAGTCATATGTCATTGTAGTCCAATCCAGACATACGTCAATCTATTCTGATCCAGTCAAACTACAATCTATTCGAATCCAGCCATACGTTAATCTATTTTTATCCAGTCATATGTCAATATATTTTGATCCAGTCATATGTAAATCTATTGCAATCCAGCCACACATCAATCTATTTTGATCCAGCCATATGTCAATCTATTCTGATCCAGCCATACGTCAATATAATCTAATCCAGTCATATATCACATCTATTTTGATCCAGTCATATCTCAAACTAGTCCAATCAATATATTCTGATCCAACCATAAGTCAATCTATTCCAATCCAGTCATACGAGAATCCATTCCAATCCAGCCAGCCAGCCATCTATTCCAATCCAGCCATACGTTAATGTATTTCAATCCAGCCATACGTCAATCCATTCTAACCCAACCCTACGTCAAACACTTCCAATCCAGCCATACTTCCATCTATTCCAATCCAGCCATATGTTAATGTATTTCAATCCAGTCATACGTCAATCCATTCTAACCCAGCTCTACGTTAAAGACTTCCAATCCAGCCATACTTCCCTCTATTCCAATCCAGCCATAATTCAGTCTATTCCAATCCAGCCATATATCAATCTATTCGAATCCAGCCATACGTCAATCCATTCCAATCCAGCCATACGTCAGTCTATTCCAATCCAGCCATACTTCCATCTATTCCAATCCAGCCATACTTCAGTCTATTCCAATCCAGCCATACGTCAATCCATTCCAATCCAGCCATACATCAGTCTATTCCAATCCAGCCATACTTCCATCTATTCCAATCCAGCCATACTTCAGTCTATTTCAATCCAGCTATACGGCCATCTATTCCAATCCACCCATAGGTCAGTATATTTCAGTCCAGACATACGTTAATGTATTTCAGTCCAGCCATACGTCAATTACTTCCAATCAAGTCATACATCAGTTTATTCCAATCAAGCCATACGTCAACCCATTCCAATCCAGTCATATGCCAATTTATTCTGATCCAGTCATACGTTAATCTATTCTAATCCAGCCATACATTAATCTATTCTGATCCTGTCATATGTCAACCCATTCATATCCAGTCAACCTACAATATATTCCAATCAAGTCAACTATTAATCTATTCTAACCCAACCATGTGTCAATCCATTCAAATCCAGTCATAAACCAACCTATTCCACTTTAGTAATACGTCAATCCATTCCAATCCAGTTATAAACTAATCCATTCCAATCCAATCATAAACCAACTCATTCCACTCCAGTAATTCATCAATCCATTTCAATCAAGTAATACGACAATATATTCTAATCCAGTTATAGTTCAACCCATTCTAATACAGAGAAAGGTCAATCTATTCCAATTCACCTACGTCAAAATCTATTCTAATCCAGTCATACATCAACCCATTCATATCCATTCAAATTACAATTTATTCCATTCCAGTCGATTATTAATCTATTCGAACCCAACCATATGTCAGTCCATTTCAATCCAGTCAAAGACCATCCCATTCCACTTCAGTAATACGTCAATCCATTCCAATCCATTTATAAACCAATCCATTCCAATCCAGTCATAGACCAATCCATTTCACTTCAGTAATACGTCAATCCATTCTAATCCAGTTAGAGTTCAACCCATTCCAATCTAGTGAAACTTCAGTCTATTCTTATCCACCCAAATGTCAAAATTAATTATAATCCAGTCCTACGTCAATACATTATAATCCAGTCATACGCCAAACCATTTTCAATCCAGTCATACGCCATTCTATTCTAATCCAGTCATACGTCATACGTCAATCTATTTCAATCCAGTCATACGTCAATCCATTCCAATCCAGCCTGGGTAGAAATAGTCTGAGTAGTCGGAAGAATACTGTTTTCTCAGTTCCGAGCCTTCGCGAGCCACGTGTTTATAGTAGACTGTCTCCCCGCCAGCGAGGAAACTACCCCACCAGCCGAACGTGCCCACCGTCATGATGCTATGGTTACAAGACGACAGAAGACACATGTCCACTTCGGGCGAATTTCTAACAGAGTAGAATATATTATTACTCGAGTTGAAGTTACTTTTCACCCAATCCACTGAATCGGAGCAAATCAAGAATATCACTTTTGAAAACTTCCCAGTGAAATATCCCATAGCTTTAGTTATATATTCTTTTGGTGCCAGAGTGAATCCAAATTTTAAACGATGACTGTTTATATCACCTCGTGGAATGTGTACCCCGACAAACGTGGGTGTTTCGGCGTTTGTTAAGTTTGACGTCCGGCGTTTATACTCCTCCATCACGCTGTGTAAAATGGTCTGGGCTTTCGTTATGGTGGATTTCTTGAATCTGAACTGTCTTCTAATTGCAGCGACGTGGTTCTGGAAGTATTTCCAAGACTGGAGATACTTTCCTACTGTGTAGTCTGCGTCTGTGGTGAAATTAAGGAATGTTTTGTTGTAAGTGCAACAGACACTAAGATCCCATAACGTTGTCCTAGCACACACCCTTTTATCTACCTTGGTGGCATTCAAGACGAAGATGCCGTTCAGCATCCGGTTTTCAGCCACAAACATTGTCATGTTTTTGTCCTTCGCTATTCCGTAACTAGCTGCATATAAAAACATCTGGTTGCCAAGACGACCGGTATCGACGTCACAGATGTAATGTGCTGTTTGATTGGGTTCCTTCTTTAAACTACCACTGACGATCATCACTTTGTCGTTAGTGTTTTGGATCCAGTGGACATAGTAACCAACGGAGGCGACCGCAAACACAAGCAGCAAGAACAACGTCTGTCCTGTGATAACAAAGAGGGTATTGAGATCACCAATACAGAGCCACAGACAGAAGAGAAACAGAGAGACGGACAAAACGAGAAACTAACAGACAGCAGACAGGTGGTCAGAAAAAACAGAAAGAAAAGGCTGACAGATGGATCAGATGCGGTATTATCATAGGGCGAGCATAGCCCAGTGCTAAAGCGCTTTACTGAAGCGCGTTCTGTCTGGGATCGATTCCCGTTGGTGGACCCATTGGGCTATATCCCTTTTCAGACAATGCATCACGACTAGCATATCAAAGGCCGTGGTATGTACTATATTTTGTGGGATGGTGCATATATAAAAAATGAAAAATGCAACGTGTTTCTTCTGAAAACCAAAAATACCAAAATTAACAGATGTTTGACATCCAATGGCTGATGATTAATAAACAAATGTGCTCTAGTAGTGTTATTAACAAAAATAAACTGTTATCTCTTTTTAACTGACCGGCCTCGGTGGCGTCGTGGTTAGGCCATCGGTCAATAAGCTGGTAGGTGCTGGGTTCGGATCCCTGTCGAGGCATGGTATTAGTAATTCAGATACCGACTCCAAACCCTGAGTGAGTGCTCCGCAAGGCTCAATGGGTAGGTGTAAACCACTTGCATCGACCAGTGATCCATAACTGGTTCAACAAAGGCCATGGTTTATGCTTCCTGTCTGTGGGAAGCGCAAATAAAAGATCCCTTGCTGCCAATCGGAAAGAGTAGCCCATGAAGTGGCGACAGCGGGTTTCCTCTTAAAAACTGTGTGGTCCTTAAGCATATGTCTGACGCCATATAACCGTAAATACAATGTGTTGAGTTGATAATGAGGATTTGTCACTATTCCATTGTTGTAGATACTGGTCATTTTGCCTTAATTTAACATGATCAAGAAGAGAACGTACTGAGGTAAATCTAAGTGACAACCATATATTTGTCATACCTAAGTTATTGAATTATTCCTCTACATGTTTCATCCATTTATAATGATAGTTATATAAAGAAGAGTCGTTTAACATTAGCTGATACAATAAGAACGATATTTTTGTTTGTTTGGCAGAGACAATCTGGGCCCAGAAACTTATAATTCTTTTTTGGATAGTAAACTTAAGAGGTTTTCTTCCTAGTTCTCCATATAACATGAAAAGTGGGGTTCCTTTTATCACAGGTAAGATGTGTCTCAAAAATATTGTGTGAATGGCTTCAATGATGTCAGTATTTTCGTAGCCCCAGATTTCACACCCATATAATAGAATCGGAAGTACTAATGAGTCAAATAATTTTAGTTTACATTCTATTGATAAGTTGTTGTCTTTGGATTTTGATAGAACAAAATACATGTACATTGCTTTTGTTGCCTTTTGTTTTAAATTGTTTTTGGTTATATTAAATTTGTTTAGTTTTGTGAAAGTTAGACCTAAATATTTGTATTCTTGTACGTTTTCTAGTTTGTGGTTTCCTATGGTATAAGATTTTTGTAATCATTTTTGTTGCCATTGAAAATTATTATTTTAGTTTTATCTGCATTAATTGTTAATTTCCATTTGTTACAGTACTGGGAAAACACATTTAAAGATCGTTGTAGATCACGGGCATTTTTTGCAATAAGTGCAGTATCATCAGCATATAAAAGGCATACAAAATACATTGCCATTTCACAATAGGCATTTATGTCGTTTGTAGCCAGGGATACTCCATTACAGTGATTGCTTTTTAGATAGTTTTTTAGATCGTTTAAAAAAAAGAGAAAACAGGACAGGTGACAAATTTTCTCCTTGACGTACCCCAATGTCACATGGAAATAGTTTTGAGATTCCATTATTTGTGCGAATACAAGATTTTATTCCTTTATACATTTTGTAAATAATTTGAAAGAATTTTCCTTTTATATTATTTTCAACTAATTTTTGCCATAAAAACGTCCTAGATATTAAATCGAAAGCTTTTGGAAAATCAATAAAAGCACAGAATAATTTATTTTTTCTTTTCTTTAAAATTTCGATCAGTGAAGAGATGATCTGTTGTGCAGTAACCTTGTCGAAAGGCAGTTTGGGTTTCGTTTAATATACTGTTTTCTTCAATAAAAATATTCAGTCGGTTATTTAAAATTGTTGTGAACAATTTAGAGATACAACATAGCAGCGTTATTGGTCTATAGTTTTCTGGTAATGAACGACTACCTTTATTTTTTTAAATCGGTTTAATAACCCAATTAACCATTCACTGGGAAAGACACTGTTGTCTAGGATTAAATTAAACAGGATTGTATAGAGTGGAAGCATCATATCCATAGAAGTTTTGATATATTCGTTAATTATATTATCGATTCCGGGTGCCTTGCCAGGTTTTAACTGTTTTATAGCTTTTATTATTTCTCCTTCATCTATCTTTCTATTTAAAATACTATCGCTGTCCGTGTCTATATCATTTAAAGTTAATTGTATTTCATTTTCATCAGTTTCACTTCTGTTTAAGTTTTGAAAAAAGATATAAAAATCATCTAATGACGGTAAATTATTTTCTTCATTAGGTTGTTTAAGGATTTTGTAAAAAGTTTTTGGATCAGATGTTCTTAGTTTGCGCATTTGTTTTTCATATTAATTTTTTTTTTGCAGACTGTACGTTCGATAAATACTTTTTGTATAGTTTACTTGCATTAATCAACTTTAGTTTGTTTTCAGTGGTTCTGTACAAGTTATATATTTTTTTAGCTTTATGGTATTTTCCGCGAAGCGTTCTACATCGATTCGACTTTACAAATAGACCTCTGTTACTTTTCACTTTTACAGACCGGTTAGTTGTGCGAGCTCGTGCATGACCTAGTGTCAGTTCAGCTGCGTCTAAAAATAACCTTTTCATCGCCTCCGTCGCTTTATCGACACGTATTTGGATATCAACAGACCGTTTTTCAAGAATTGTAAATATGTTTTTAAGTGAGTCAAGACTAATTTTATTAGTGAATTCTCTAGATTTTTCGGGTCTCCATTTACCTATTATTGTATCTGTGGGGTATGTATGTTACAAGAATTGTCTTTGTCACAGGTTTGTTTATTTACGGCTATGCTTATTAATAGGCCACAATGCACATCTGAATAGAGTGGGTCATAGTCAAATATCTGAAAATGTTTAGCTATTTTAAATATATGAAGAGTGCCAATGGCATAATCAACAATACTACTGTCTTTACAGGTAACTCTTCCCACAAGTTTATCAAAGCCCAGTCAGCCATTTGCTATATATAGATTATGTGACTTACATATGTCCAATAATTTAATCCCATGACTGTTTACTTTGCCTAAATCCGGGCTTTTTCTCACAATGGGTACATTGCATGATTCTAATTTGTATATGTTATTTTAAAAATCTAACATGTCACTTTCAATGTTGGTTAATATTTCTGTGTCTGTATCAATTATTGTGTAATCAGGATAACAATTTGTTCTGGCATTAAAATCACCTAATAGTAATAGGGGACTGTTTTTACCAATGTAATTAGAAATTTCTTTTTCTAATATTTCAAATGTGTTTTCTTTGTAATATGGAGATCCTATGGGGGGAATGTACACTACACCAATTGTTAAGTTTTCATTTAGTCCTGTCATTTCTTGAGGTAAGGTAAACCAAGACACATATTCATTTTTAAAGTTAAAAGTCATTTTTGACTATTCATTTTTGATACCAATGGCAATCTCACCAGATGGTCTTAGTCTTTTCCCCCGGTTATTCAGAAAAAAAGGTATAGCCTGGAAACAGTGTAGACATGCTGTCACTTTTATCCATTTTAGTTCCAGTGAAACAAAGAATATCATAATTAGATACAAATTCAACAAACTCAGAGATTTGTAGTTTGTTTCTGAGACCACATATATTAATACTTAGAAAAGATAATTGATCATTCATTAAATTTTCTAATTTTGTTTGGCTAGGTGCCTGGCAGCTGGGGGTGTTGTTAGAATTGTTAACTACAAAATAATTTTTACTTTTGGCAGTAGTGTTACTGGGATGGTCAGTATTTATATACCTAATAGGGGGAGCATGAGCCTTAGTTATGGTGGTATACACTACATTAGTGTTTGTCATGTGGTCACAGGACATATCAACATCTGTGGAATTTACAGATAACACATGGGCATTTGCAGTATTATAAAAAGGTGAGTAAACATTTGTAGTATCTATATGTAACACATGAACATTTGCAGTGTTATCACAAGGTGAGTAAACATATGTGGAATTTACAGATAACACATGGGCATTTGCAGTATTATAACTAGGTGAGTAAACATTTGTAGTATTTACAGGTAACACATGAACATTTGCAGTATTATCACAAGGTGGGTAAACATCTGAGGAATATACAGTTGACACCTGGATATTTGTAATATTATCATAAGGTGAGTAAACATTGTTTAGCAAGGTCTTAGGTTCGTTTAGCATATTGGTAACAAAACCTTGTTTGGGTAGCTGAGTGGCCTCTAAATGTTAGTCGTGTTGTCTTTATACGTATTACGCACATTCACTCTGGTCATATTTTAAAATACTTTGATTTATAATTAACTTAGCCGTATTAGACCTTTGTTAATATGTTTCACTTAAACTCACCTTTCGGTAAATCAAATTTCTTGTGATAATTAAACAATTTCTCAAACTTACCTTTTGTTGTTTGCAACAATGTCATGTCTGTAACGATGTAAGACGAGATTGTATGCGCTGTTACATGTAGTTCAACAAACCTGTACCAGTTGTTATGTCCACAACAAGTGAGGTGTGTCGGGGGAGGTCGGGGTTGGGGTAGGGGTGTCGCTAACAACAATAAGTAATTCGACTCTAAATCTAAACGTAAAGCAGGACGTGAACGCTATAAAGAGATACATTTGCATACCATGTGGGTTATCTTTCACTTAACGGTGTGGGTTTAAAAGATTTCATTGGAAATATGTCCGACAAAACAAATAACACCGTAAATACACGTGTGTTGAGTGCGTCGTTAAATGAAACATTGCCTATCCTTTGTTGAAAATGATTGCCCTTTTGAGTGTTTGAGTGCATATAAAATGTCCGTTACTCCTGGTAAAACACTGGTCATCTAGCCCAAGTACTCTTGACTGTAAGAGAGCCAGACGGACATTTGAGAACCCCACGACCAAACACGTAGGGATATTCACAGATACACCTCCTTAGATAGCCCTAAAATGTTCGCTGTTTAAACCTCCTCGTGCAGGGCTGTAGTTAAACATTTCCTTTCCTTCTTCATTCATTCATTCGTGTAAACCTCCTCGTGCAGGGCTGTAGTTAAACATTTCCTTTCCTTCTTCATTCATTCATTCGTGTAAACCTCCTCGTGCTGGGCTGTTGTTAAACATTTCCTTCCTTCATTCGTGTAAACCTCCTCGCGCTGGTTTGTTGTTAAACATTTCCTTTCCTTCTTCATTCATTCATACGTGTAAACCTCCTCGTGCTGGGCTGTTGTTAAACATTTCCTTCCTTCATTCGTGTAAACTTCCTCGTGCTGAGCTGTTGTTAAACATTTCCTTTCCTTCTTCATTAATTCATTCGTGTAAACCTCCTCGTGCTGGGCTGTTGTTAAACATTTCCTTTCCTTCTTCATTAATTCATTCGTGTAAACCTCCTCGTGCTGGGCTGTTGTTAAACATTTCCTTCCTTCATTCGTGTAAACCTCCTCGTGCTGGGCT
>JAECMU010114251.1:0-13271 GCA_016106625.1 Dracogyra subfuscus
AAACCCAGTGAAGACGACTGAAATATTTAAATATATGTTGTTCTAGCATATATCTAAACAAATAACATCTATTCTCCCACTAGAAAAAACATATACATTGCCCCACAAATTTGTTGTTTAATCTGCTACATTATTTTGATCTAACACGTGCCTGCTTGATCATAAATTGACATTAGCAAGGGAGGTAACTCTTGTTTTAAAACAATAATATAATCTAAGAGTAGCATTTTTATATTTAGTAAAACATGAGTAACAACACCATAAAATTTCAGCTATTTTTATAAAGTAAGAAAGGAATTTTCTGAATTTAGAATTTAAAAAAAGAAAAAAACACACCTCAAAACAACATTGTTTTCGAACTTTTTTATTTACCCACAAACTTAATATTTAATGTATTTTATTAATATTTCTATTAAGAACAATGTTTCTTGTCAATATAAATATGATTTAAAACTCAATATGAGCATTAGATTTTGAGTAGGTCCATGCCACAGCCAGTATGGATTTGAACACTTAAAATCATAAAAATTCACTTTAGCAAGGGCAATAACTCTTGTTACGCAAAAATATTTCAATTAAGCTTCACAATAGCATTTAATGGTACACAAGTTGTAATATCATACAATTTCAGCTAATTTAATCAAATAATAAGGATAGTGTGACTGTTTATGTTGATTACATGAGATTTCATTTCGCCAAAATTCAGGGAGGGGGTACCCCTAAATAAAGGTCAATATCTCAGCCCGCACTAAATTGCCGCAATGTCATCATTGGTTTTCATAATCTACAGACCCAGACGAACATTTTGATATATAATAACAAATGTTGTAACGCCGGTTGCACCCCTTCCAAAAATATCGGTCTCAGCTGCTCTACTATAAAGGGACATTCCTGAGTTTGCTGCAATGTTTTAAGATGTTATCGACTAATAAAATATTTCTACGATTAAAATTGTATATTAAATATATGTTCTTGTTTAGAATATTAGTGGCTGTATACTAAACGTGTTTCTGATCGTTCGAATATCTGTACTAGGTTAATTTTCACCAAAAAAAAATAAAAAAAATAAAAAATAAAAAATATTTTTTCGTACGTACGAAATTATTTGAAGACAAAATCCAGATTGGGCTTCTTACAAGTATTACGACGATCAAAAACACGTTGACTATACAGAAACTGATATTCTAAACAAGAAAATATATTTAGGGACGGTAACAAAAGTATATTGAAGCCAGAGAGACTAAGTCACTTAGTCTGGGGGGGGGGGGGGGGGGGGCAAGGGGGTTTACAATTTCAACATCTCCATTTAGTCTTTTTATCACTTTTGGCTTCACTTGCTTTCAACTTGAAAATCATCATACAAACGCAAGCTGTTGTAGCGCACGCCTGTCTTGGGTGCAGGGGCCGGCCTCTCCGTCAAGGACAGGTATTCATTTTGTCTGCCTTTGTAATTATAGTTATAGAGGCGGCGTATCGCGCTTACTCGATAGAGCGCTTGTCTCAAATACCATATCATATCACTGTTTAAAAACATTGTTTCACTATGTGCATTCATGAATAAATACTGTTTGTATATTTTATATTACTACTGTCTTCCTTTGGTCTTTTCCAAACCTTGTTCTGTAACGTCAATTTGGATAAAGCCAAAGTCAACTGCCCATTTAGTCTTTTTGAGGTGGGTGAGGGGTCAGAATCAAGACTAAGTGACTTAGTCTCTCTGGCTTCAATATACTTTTGTTACGGTCCCTAAATATATAAGTTTAATTGCAGAAATATGTTATTAGACGGAGACATCTTACAATGCAGCAAACTCGGGAATGTCCCTTTAAAATCAATTCATATTGTCAGAAATTGACTGGGAACATCTAGGCACCACAGTCAACACTACAGACATTCAATCCCAGCTTTGTATGAAACGTAGATACTACAATGTTAGTAATTAATTAAATATGGTCTTCTATTTGATGTGTTCCCTTATTTCTTTCCACCAGTATTATATATATATATATGATCACCCCTAGTGTCTTGTGCAGGGGACAATATTTCGAAATATGAGGTAACCGGAAGTCGGTTCACGTGGGTTTTTTTACCTAGGTAACCAGTTGTTCGGTTACGTGAATTATAATTGCGTAACCCGTGGGTTATCTGATCGGTTACCTCAAAATTATGTTGATATATTTTAAATACATAGATTTTAGCTCAAACAAAAAACAAATACAAAAGTAAACATTTGACTAATGTCTTTAATGCTAGCTAAAGTTAACAATATTATAAAAGAACTGAATATGAGCCCAAGTACTGAAACAAAATACAGGGGTGTAGCTGAGGGATTCGGGAGGTCTCCCCCTGTGCAAAGTTTGAAACTCAGGACGCATTTTTGTTTAAAAACAATTTCGAGTCAATTTGAAGAGGATATTTTATAGAACAATTACAGACAGTTTCGAATTATTCTCGGATTATGTTTTTGCATTACGCAAATGCGTGTGAAATAGATCATTTGGAGGGATTCCTTTTTGCGTTTTGCGGTGGTTATGTTACTTTCACGTTCTAAGTTCTAAGTTCTAAGTTTTTTACGTACACATTCAGAACAAGCTGTTGTAGCGTACGCCTGTCGCAGTCGCAGGGACCGGCCTTGGACGGATCCCTCCGTCTGAGACAGGAATTACTTTCACTTTATCAATGGTACTTATATACTACATTGACGTTCCAAATGTTTGTTTTTTAAAGCTCATTATGCGATGTTAGTATTTTTCTGGGTTTTTTTTACACTTTTGGATTCCTGTTTACGTTCAAACTGTTTTTGACATATGTATAATTATAGACAATCCAATAGTATGTCTACACATATTCCTTTAGAGCTAAAATAGCAGCAGATAATTTAGCCGTCCCAAGCTGCCCGAGCACGTTTCTTTAAAACTTTTTAAAAAGTGCAAACTGGTCGCAAGTTACAACTGTTGCAATATAACGCTGTTTACTGCACATCAAATATCTAAAAATCAGTCTAAAAACATTTGTCGGAATATCATTATCTGCATGAATAAATTTCCTGTAATCATGAAGTTTGCAAGTTTTAATTTCAGAACGTTTACAGGTCATGACGTAACCAATTTGCGTAAATTTAATTTTGCGTAACCGACACGCGAACAGTACGACGGTTCGCGTGAAATGTTGTGCTCTGCTTGTGATATAATTTATCAGCACGAGTTGATACATGAGTGACACTTGCCAATATATGATATTGACGATACCGAAAAACACTAGTAATAAATATAAATATACATGTAAAACATACAAAGAAATATAAACTTATAAAAACAAAAACTACGTAGTCATTATAAATAAACTATTAACTCTTTCCTGAAAGTGAACTGTATAGTGAGACCTCAGACATTTTGCAAAGGAAGTAAATTATGCAGACAGGTAAAGTGTGTTCGATTTTCTCATTATTATCTAATTGGATGGCTGTCTTTAGAAACAGAATTTAGGTATTAGTGCAGATTTGTAAATATTTAGTCGAATATACGGGTTCTGTACAACAAAAATTAATTGTTGAACTGAAAACTTGCGAAGATGTCACAAATACTTTCGTAGTTTCGGTTTCTGTTTCCATTAGACCAAATCGGTTCTCATTGCCGACAATGTTAACGTTCATCAATTGAAACTATGTTTAACTTTTGTGCATCCAGATGTGAATATGAAATTTGTTTTGGTAGTTTGGGTGGCTATTGCTTGGTGTGTTGTTGTGTTGTTGTTGTGTGTTTTTTGTTGTTGTTTTTTTTAAATTATAATTCTATAGTCCTTCCCAACCTCCATTCATGCAGGACTAGATTAGGGTGATCAAAAATGTTCGCCAAATTATCATTAAAAATGCTAAACCTAAAGCTATTTACTAACAAAAATACTATGTTTTCCCCCCGTCTTCATGGTGGAGTGTGGAGTGGGGTGGGATGTAGCCCAGTGGTACAGTGTCCGCTTGATGCACAGTCGGTCTGGGATCGATCCAAATTGGTGGGCCCATTGGGCTATTTCTCGTTCCAGCCAGTGCACCACAACTGGTATATCAAAGGTTGTGGTATGTACTATCCTGTATGTGGGGTGGTGCATATGAAAGATCCTTGCTGCTAAGCAGAAAGAGTAGGCCATGAAGTGGCGATAGCGGGTTTCCTCTCAATATATGTGTGGTCCTTAACCATATGTCTGATGTCATATAACCGTAAATAAAATGTGTTGAGTGTGTCATTAAATAAAACATTTCAACATTTCTTTTCTCTCTCTTTCTTTCCTTAGTGTGGTGGTAATGCTATGGGGTTCAGGCTGGTAGGTACTAGGTTCAAGTTCCACACATTCCTCTCATACTAGCACTAACTTCTGTCCTGGAAAGGCAGTCGAGGCAGCTGGACTGTCTGTCCAAGACAGACATGCCTGAACCTTAAATGGATAAAAGCATGTAAATAAGTTATATCTAACAATTTATTTTATGAAAATTCAAAACTGAAAACAATAAATTTTGTATATATGTTTAAATGAATATGATATTTCCTAGTGTATCTATGAAATACTAGACTTAAATATTTAACCATTTTATTTAGCAGTAAAGGACATCATGTTGGTAAACACACCTTCACCTACCTTATCAGGAGGTCCCTAAATTTCTAAAAGGCTAGTTTGTCGATGGATTTTAAAGATTTTTTTTATTTATTTAACGACGCACTCAACACATTTTATTTACGGTTATATGGCATGAGAGAGGAAACCCGCTGTTGCCACTTCATGGGCTACTCTTTCCGATTAGCAGCAAAGGATCTTTTATATGCACCATCCCACAGACGGCAGGCGACCAACTTTCCGGATTTTCACGAAAAATCCAGAATTTTAACCCATATCCGGAATTCCGGAATTAATGCCATATATCCGGATTTTTTCCCAAATTCGCTATCATATTTTTTGGTTGAGAAGCAACGATTTCTGAATATATTTTAAATTTTCTAAATTTTTAAATCCCGAGTTTAGTAAAGAGAGTTTATCATTCTGCATTGCAACCTGAACTTGATATTATTGACTGTTTCGTGCTGTTTCGTTTGTCTATTGGTTGTATTTGTTAACAGCCGACCAATTAAAATGTTTTTGACAATAGAGTAAACTGAAGTCATGTATGAAATTTGTCTTACTTGCTGTGTAGTTTATGTATTCATTAAAAACAAATTCAAATATAATATAGTAATTACTACGGGGTAGACATCGGTTCTATGGTGATGCATGCAACTTCGCCACGGTGTGTAAAAACATGAACAAAGAACACTTGCGATTGTACGAAAACAAAAGAAACTGATCCACAATTTTCTTCTTAAATTCCTTTCGTGTGCTTTCACATGTAACATTTCACTAAATACTCTTTGGTTACCAGTAATCTCTGACACATTTATGACATTAATATTAATATATTAATATACCAACCGATCCTGTTTTATTCAAGTAAGTTAAACTATAAAATTTCTGGTTTTTGTTTGCAAACCATTGTTAGATTTTGCCGCGAAAAGTGCTACGGTACTGTAATAGTAATGTAAGCGTAATGCAGAACGATAGCCAGTCTTAACGTGGATACCAAACGTTTCGTCCCCGATTCAGTTAACCACAAATTATTTTGACCCCACTGATGAAATGTAGCAATGTATCTACATAAAAATTATATTGTTCCCAAGTTTGTCACTTTATTACTGGTAGTGAAACTGTTCTACACTATTTGCTAATAACATGGAGCCTTTAGGGGGAAGGGGTTGGTGATGATATGATTATACCGGTATTTAGCATGTTTTACTAGACCAGCCATAACATAGGGCTATGGTTAAAAAGGAAATAGAAAAATTATGTCACTTATGTGGATTGATTTATACTTTTATTACTGAATACATTCCAATAAATAATACAATTTGTTTTATTGTTATGTATCTCTTGTTGTTGTTAATATTTTTTAAATATGTCAAATATGGCGCTGTTTAAATTATGTTGTTGTTTTTTTTTTTTTTTTTTTTTTTTTTTTTTTTTTTTTTTTTTTTTTAATGGTGTTTTGAAAGGGGCGTTCACGCGCTTAAAAATTAAAATACCAGAAAATTCCAGAAAAATATTTCCATTAGTTTGGTCGCCCTGAGACAGGATAGCACATATCACGGCTTTTAATATACCAGTCGTGGTGCACTGGTTGTGGTGAGAAATAGCCCAATGGGCCCACCAACGGGGATCGATCCCAGACCGACCGCGCATCGAGCGAGCGCTGAACCATTGGGCTACGTCCCGCCCCAGTTTGTCGATGGAGTAAATCTGAAAATATTGCATAATTTTGTGAAAACAATTTTCTGACAATCAGATCTCCCATGAAAGTTACCGAAGTTGCATTTTAATTTGACGGGAAGTAATTCCATCAATTAGAAGAAAACAATTCCATGGCACATAAACGGATTTGATTTATAATGACACCAAATTAGTGCTTTGATAGTTTTTCGTGGAAATCGTTGTTAATCTAAAAACAAAAATAAGTTTGAACATACAAACAAATATTTAGGGTCGGCAGGTTCAAATTAGGATTGGTCGGATAACGGAACCCAAACAATATTTTTATATAATATGCCTTATAGACTAGTTGATGAAATTTCAATATTACAAATGGACATTATGTGGGGATTTTTGGTGATCCATCATAGGAGTCGATTCAAATTTATCCTTCAGTGACTAACATCCTTTTGACTCTTTTTCTTTTCCAGATATGCAGTTTTGTACTTCACACATCTTCATCATTGAACTGATCACTGTAGACCACCGAGTGAAGGTCAAAGAAAGTGTTTGTTGGTGACTAATGACTAAATCATAATTGAGAATTGTTTTATGTTCAGTGCTCTCTCCCTCTCTCTCCATTGTCAGCATAGCCAACTGTTAATTGTTATACAACGTGGCTACAACTTTTAGTATTTGGCTAATACAATATCTTTAAATATAATTCAAGAAAATATTCAGTGTATCTGATTAAACCAAAATCTGTGTCAGTGTGAGTTTTGTATGTTTCTGATAAAAAGAAAAAACAACATCACCAGTTGATAGAAATGGCATCAAACGTTAGCAGTAGCACCTTGACACTGAAGTCCAAAGACAAGACAACATCTTTTGACTCCTCATCTGTATCTAAGGAGGATTTCAGGGGTCTGCTTGTGAACAGGTTTACTGATGCTGGACAAGGTCTTGGCGACCGTCAAACCAGCATGTGTCATCTTGTAAGACTTGATCAGCAACATATTAAACTTGTTGAAAGTCCAGAAGTTAAGACGTTTCTCATTACAGAAATGAAGGCACGTAAATATGATGTTATGTTTGATGAAAAAGATCCAACAGTTGTTTCTGTGCAGGTTAAAGATGTCGATATGTTGGAAGAAGCTAAACTGTATTTTGTGCACCTGGTCGTACGCCGTTCTGTTGATATCAAAATTGTCAAACCAACCTATTTGTCAACAGGTGAACTTTTGCAGCTACTACTAAAACCCAGAAGAGATGGAAAGCTGTATGTAGAACTAAATAATGATGTTATAACATTTGTTTCAACTAAAGATGTTGATGAACGTGTTTGCAGGACATGGAATAAAGTCATCACTGACGGCTGTGCAGAGGAAATTCAGATGTCAAGAGATGTTTACTCAGTGTTCCTTCGTGGCTGGGAAACGATTTGGACACAAGACCTGTCGGAGGAAGACGATCCTGTGATTATTGACCTGTTTGCAAATGATGACAAGTATGGCGTCGCACTGAAGGGGACGAAGATCGGCGTCCAGAAACTGAAAACAGTTGTATACGAAATGATGGATGCTATTCAAGAAAAACATTCCGAACCTAAACCTATTAATGAACCAGAAAAACAGTGCTCAGAAAACCAATATGTGAGTGACAATTGTAAAAAATCACATCTTTTGGGTTACGAAACATTGTCCTGTGAGCGTTCTGGCAGTCTAGATTTCAAAGGGAATCTTCTTACTGTCAAAGTTTACATCGCAGATATCACCAAGCTGAAGGTTGATGTTGTTGTTAACGCTGCCAATGGACAACTGGATCATTACGGCAGTGTCGCGTATTTCATTGCACAAGCTGCTGGTGACGACTTAGAAAGAGAAAGTGAAGACTACATTCAGAGACATGGTGATGTCCCTGTAACCAATCTTGCAGTAACCGGCGCAGGACGACTGCCGTGTAAGAGAGTGTTCCACGCTGTAGGGCCGACCTGGTACGATTACACTGAGGGGGAGAAACACGTCTGTCTGGAGGATCTGGTGAAAACTATCTTCAGATGTCTGTGTGCCGCCAGAGATCTCAATATGACGTCCATTGCTATTCCTGTCATAGGTCCAGGTAATACAATGTCAATGAAGTAAGAATAGTCATGACATAAACTGGGAAAAGTGTGCAAATTGATACTCATAAATTAGTATCTAACGGCACAGGTTTCCCAGTTTTGATGATGATAATTATATTACAATAATCCAATTTAATGTTTACATATATACACTCCCATGTGACAATTAGTAACTATATCCAGATGTACTTAACTCTTCGTACAATGGTTTAAATACATTTATAAACAAATACTTGAACACATATAGTTACATGTGAAATGAAAGGAAACCATTTCCGTGCAATATTATAATATTGGGTATTTTATGCCATTATTGTAATGATGTGATTGTCATATGAACGTGTTTTAAAACCTACTTAAACTGGAGTTCCATTTCTAAAATAGTAAATATGTCAAAGAGTTAAACACTTTTTGTAAGGCATCTGGGCCCATTTTTACAAAAAGCCGTAAGCCTAGTTTTGCATGTAAACGTAAATCTACGAGCGAACCACAATTCCTTTTACTATTATAGTTCAACAAATAAAATTAAATTTGACCTAGTACAATTATTACAACGATCAAAAACACGTTTAATGTACAACCACTAATATTTCATGCAGAAAAATGTATTTGATATGTAATTACACTCGTTAAAAATTCTCTGTTAGTCGATAACATCTGACAAATTGCAGCAAACTCAGAAATGTCCCTTTAAGTCAACAGGCCACAATCCCCTGGGTGGTGCCAACCTTATAGCATGCCTACAGCAGCCCTCGAAATTCGCGACGGCAATTGGCAATGCCGTCGCAAAAGCTATCTCAAACTTAACTTGGGAAGGCATTTCATTGCTGTCGCAAATCTGTGAGTGGTGAAAAGTCTGTAGGCATTTCTCTCTGAACTCCAATTTAAAACAATCATAAATTTATTATCGTGTGTGGCTTAGTTTCCTCAATTAATATAAATTGGTTTATTCCAGTATAGCAGCTTACGAAAGTAAAGTTGAGATGTTATATTTTAGCATGGTATTACAACAGTGGATCATGTATTAAGAATTATGACAGCATTAATATTTTCTTTAAAATTGCCACCGTAGTGCCATTGCAAAATTAATTTGCGACGGCACTTAACTGCCGTAGCAAACTTGTCCGAATTTCAAGGGCTGCTACAGCCCTGAGGCGTTCCTGACATTGGAGACATCGTGACAGCATATAGTGTTCCATTAACAAACAAGATAGAATATTTCCACAGTTATAAGTGTGCACACAACGTACACACAAACTAACTGTTCATTTTCAAAACACACCTTTGTGCATACAACGTCGCGTCATGTGTTCACGATGAAAGCTATTTCTAATTATTGATATTTGAAATGGAATATCCCTACCAGGGTGCAATTTGTTTTAAAAATTTTGATTAGCAGTTTTTCCTACTGGATAGCAACTACTGGATTTTCATTAGCACTTTCATTGGCATTTTATTTGCTGTTAGTTTCGATATAGGCATCAAGGTCATGGCCGCTCGCAAATTAGGTTACCCCGATGAAGTAGAAACTAGTACCGTACAGTGCTACGTCACTATTCTTGTCAAAACATCGAATGTTACAACCTCCGCGTATTCGACAGTATTTTCTAATCAAAATACTGGCACACACGTGCAGGTGGTTGATCGAGATTCTTTTTTTAAAGCCAACCACGTTTTATCATTGGCGAATCATATTTTTCATCCCGATCTCGGAAAATCGACAACCATAAGCATATTTTTTTCGCCCACGATCTCAATAGATTGTATCGCAGATCGAGGCCGTAACGCCACTTATAAAACCCCTGAAAATTAGGCTAGGCGCTAATTCAGTTTTTCTGCAAACAATATGCATCGCAAATTGCTAATCATTGTTAGAATATTGTATCGCGATCGCAAGATTATGCATCGCATTTTGCGATGCGAACCCGGTCATTTTGCAGCCTTCCTACTTATTTTTAACAGTATATTTCTATTGTAACTGTAACATAAAACGTTGTTTCAGTAATATCTGGAGTACCGATGGTGTACTGTGCAGAGGTGTATGTACGAGCTGTCAGAGGTTTTGACCTGTATGTATATCTTGAGGATGAAAATACAGAAATGGTGGATTTAACACAGAGATATTTTAGTCAAGAATGGGAGAAATCAATAAGTGGAGAAATTGTCAGGAATGACCAAATGATCCTTAACGAGATTCTTCGATCGTTTTCATCTCAGCCTAATAGTTCATCTTCTGTTGTTGTTGTTGTTGTTAATGTTATTATTATTATTTCAGTTACATCTGGAGTACCAAAGGCATACTGTGCAGAGATGTATGAACGAGCTGTCAGAGGTTTTGACATGTGTGTCCAGGGAGGCTCCTTGAAGGAAGTCCATCTTGTGGATGAAAATACAGAAATGGTGGATTTGATACAAAAATCCTTTAGAAAAGAATGGGAGAAACCAGTTAGTGAAGAAACTGCCATCAATGACCAAATGATCATTAACGAGATGTTAGGATCATTTTCAGTTCAGCCAAATGCTTCTTCAGCATGGTCAGCAGCTGGAGTCATGAACAGTTCCGTTCAGGACAATGTGACAACTTTCGACCTGTACAAGGACAAGGCTCAAAACAAGCCACAGTGTCAGTCCATGGAGCAAGAGTATTATCGGCCGGAGAACATGATGCCCGCCGATCCATACAGTGCAATGACTGGGGAGATGGACACGGATGGTGTGAACACTGTGGAACAGAATCTAAAGGGGATGACTCTAGCAGACAGCAACATGGATGGTGTGGTGAACGATATGGGTGGGGGTGAACATGGGGCGAACATGGCACACGGACCAGTTATTTCGGGTGGTGGAGGAGGGGGCGGTAGTTCACAGGCTCCGAAAAAGGCCTCGTGGAAACAACGGACAATTCCACGGCCACCCATTAACCTCAAACAGCACAGCATGGATATAGGCACGTGGGGTGAGAACCGATCCAACGGCAGTGGTGGACGGCAACCCCCTCAGCAGAGGCAGGGAGGGTTCAACGCACCTCGGCGGCAGATGAACTCTTCGTACAATTCGTCTGATGGAAATTCTGGCGGTGGCAACGACCACCTCTCATACAGCAACGGTGGGAACAGTGGGTCGCCTGATTCTTCATCAACATCGTCAGCTGTGGTGGCTGTGAACTGTCCCGTTCTGGATAAGTTGAAATCGTCAAACCAGTATAACCCCAAGGAGTACAACCTTAACCTGAAAGGTGCGCGTTTCTTCATCATAAAGAGTTACTCAGAGATCGATATCCACCGGTCTATCAAGTACAGCATCTGGTGCAGCACAGAACATGGAAATAAACGTCTCGACAAGGCAATGCGCGAACGCGAGTGCAAAGGCTCCATCTTCCTTCTGTTCAGTGTTAATGGGAGTGGACATTTCTGCGGTATGGCACAGATGGTCTCGCTTGTAGACTATGGGAAGACCAGCATGGTTAGCGTGAAGGACACATTGAAGGGGGAGTTTGAGGTGAAGTGGATCTATGTGAAGGACGTGCCCAACAGCCAGCTGAGACACATCCGGCTGGAGAACAATGAAAACAAGCCAGTGACCAGCTCACGCGATACTCAGGAGGTGCCGCCCGAGACGGCCAAACAGGTGATGAAAATAATTCATAGCTACCAGCACAAAACGTCCATCTTCGACGACTTCACTCTCTTAGAAAAACAGGAGGAAGAAGGAGTCATGAAGGTAAATTAGAAATTGTTTGAAATTTTCTTGTATCAAAGAAGTGATTTATTGGCACTTTTGTGAATCTAACTTTTGAAATCAAAATCAGTTTTATATTTTTGAAAACACTTTAACACTTCTTAGAAGTAACAGTTATGGAGACTATCTCTAGTCTGGTTTTAATGACATTTCCCATGTTGTACGTCACACACGTGGTTTCCTTCTATATTGTAAAGCGGGCAGCATAGCCCAGTGGTACAGTGCCCGCCTGATGTGCGGTCGGTCTAGGATCGATCCCCGTCAGCTGACCACTGGGGGTTTTCTCGACATAACCATGTCCGACTCCAATATAACCGTCATTATAATGTGTTGAGTGCGTCGTTAAATAAAAAATAAAAAATAACCCAACTATATTGTAACTTTATCCAAATTTGAAATTTGAAATCACATTTCTGTTGTGTTCATCTTGAATAAACGGTGCATCATGCATGTCAACAATAAAGTCAACTGGCGAATGTCTGTTAAGTGATTTGTACTTGGGAACCAGTCGTGAATTACATACATAACTGGTCGGAGGTCGGACTCGGGATGGGAGTGTTCGAAACGTTAGTGGTATATGGGCACGTAGAACTAGTTATCATCATCGTCATCTGGTCATTGTAACGTTTAATTGTAGAAGGTAAATATTCAGCGTGTAACCAATTGGTGGTTAAGGTCAGTATGAAGTTGCTCAACTGCCACACAAACTGAAGGATGATTTCCACGTAGTATAAACTGTACATGTTTAGCAGTGTTGGTATTATGCGCTCTTACTGGCATCAGCTAGTGGTAATATTCCCATTAACTCGGTTGGTAGGGCGCCGTCATTCATACTAAGTCTGTGGTCTGAATCCCTTCAGTGGAGGTTGGTTTTGGTCTGTGACACATGCTTTGTACGTTGGGTTTTATAATGTATGTTGGGTAAAGTGATGGAGTCAGGAAAAGAAGTGGCCGACGCCAATTCTGTGGACACGTGACTTCTACCTGGATAATCTTGGATAATACCTGGACAAAGACTGTCTTACAGTGGATTGTCTTTGATCTAAAATGCTGAAAAAACATGACCTTTCTTTTACCGTCAGCTAACCACTGGGGTTTTTTCTCGACATAACCATATGTCCGTCGCCGATATAATTGTATTCTAATG
>JAECMU010114279.1:7887-18890 GCA_016106625.1 Dracogyra subfuscus
TTATCATTACAATCATCATCATCATCATCATCATCATCATCACCATCACCATCAGTAGCATCGGTATCCCAATTATCTTTACAGTCATTATATCATCATCATCATCACGATCAGTAGCAGCATCATCACAATTATCATTACGATTATCATTATCATCATCATACACATCACCATCAGTAGTACCAGCATCACAATTATCATTACAATCATCTTTATCATCATCATCATCATCATCATCAACAATATCACGGTCAGTAGCAGCAGCATCACAATTATCAATATAATCATTATCATCATCTTCACTATCAGTAGCAGCAGCATCACAATTATAATTAAAATCATCATTTTCATCATCATCATCACCATCAGTAGCAGCAGCATCACAATTATCAATATAATCATTATCATCATCATCACCATCAGTAGCAGCAACATCACAATTATCATTACAATCATCATCATTATTATCATCATCAACACCATCAGTAGCAGCAGCATCACAATTATTATTACAATCATCAATATCATCACCATCAGTAGCATCAGCACAACAATTATTGTTACAATCATCTTCATCATCATCATCAACACCATCAGTAGCAGCAATGTCACAATTATCATTAAAATCATCATTACATCATCATCATCACCATCAATAGTAGAAGCATCACTATTATGATCGCAATCATCATTATCATTATCATCATCATCATCACCATCAAAAGCAGCAGCATCACTATTATTGTTAGAATCATCATTATCATCATCACCATCAGTAGCAGCAATGTCACAATTATCATTACAATCATCTTCATCATCATCATCATCATCACCATCAGTAGCAGCAGCATCACAATTATCATTATAATCAACATTATCATCATCATCACCATCAGTAGCAGCAGCATCACAATTAGCATTATAATCAACATTATCATCATCATCACCATCAGTAGCAGCAATATCACAATCATCATCACAATCATCTTCATCATCATCATTATAAATCATCAGTAGGAGCATCTTCATTATTATTGTTACAATCATCATCATTATTTTCATCATCAACACTATCAGTAGCAGCATCATCACAATAATTATCACAATCAACAATTTCATCATCATCGTCATCACCATCAATGGCAGCATCACAAATATTACAATCATCAGTATCATCACCATCAGTAGCAGCAGCACCACAATTATTGTTAGAATCATCATTATCATCATCACCATCAGTAGCAGCAATGTCACAATTATCATTAAAATCATCAATACATCATCATCATCACCATCAATAGCAGAAGTATCACAATTATGATCACAATCATCATTATCATTATCATCATCATCACCACCATCAACAGCATCATTACAATCATTACGATCATCATCCTCATCACCATCATCACCAAGCCTATCAGTAGCAGCAGTACCAAAATTATCATTACAATCATCATCATCATCATCATGACTATATTCCCCATCAGTAGCAGCAACATTACAATCATCACTATCATCATCATCATCATCACGTCAGTAGCAGCAGCATAACAATTATCATTACAATCATCATCATCATCATCATCACCATGAGTAGCAGCAGCATCATAATTACCATTGCAATCATCAGTATCATCATCAGCAGCAGTAGCAGCATCACAATCATGAATATAACCATCATTATCATCAACATCACCATAATCACCACCAGTAGCTGCAGCATCACTATTATCATTACAATCATCATCATCATCATCATCATCATCATCATCACCATCAGTAGCAGCATCATCAGAATTATCATTGCAATCATTATTATCATCATCACCATCATAACCATCCGTAGCAGAAGCATCACAATTATCATTACGATTATCATTATCATCATCATAAACATCACCATCAGTAGCATCATAAACATCACCATCAGTAGCATCACAATTATTATTACAATCATCTTTATCACCATTATCATCATCAGCAGCAAAAGCATCACAATTATTATCATCATCATCATCATCATCATCATCATCATCATCAACAACATCACTGTCAGTAGCAGCAGCATCACAATTATCAATATAATCATTATCATCATCCTCACTATCAGTAGCAGCAGCATCACAATTATAATTAAAATCATCATTTTCATCATCATCGTCACCACCAGTAGCAGCAGCATCATAATTATCAATATAATCATTATCATCATCATCACCATCAGTAGCAGCAGCATCACAATTATCATTACAATCATCATTATAATCATCATCATCATCATCATCACCATCAGTAGCAGCAGCATCACAATTATCATTACAATAAGTATTATCATCATCATACACGTCACAATCAGTAGCAGCAGCATCAAAATTATAGCAATATCACAATTATCATTAAAATCATCATTATCATTACAATCATCAGCATCATCATCATCACCATCAGTAGCATCATCATCACAATTATCATTACAATCATTATTATCATCATCATCATCATCATCATCAGTAGCAGCATCATCTCAATTATCATTACAATCATCATTATCATCATCATACACATCACCATCAGTAGCAGCAGCATAACAATTATCACTACAATCATCATCATCTTCATCATCATCATCATCATCATCCGTAGCAGAATCATCACAATTATCATTACAATCAGTATTATCATCATCACCATCAGAACCATCAGTAGCAACAGCATCACAATTATCATTACGATTATCATTATCACCATTATCATCAGCAGCAGCAAAAGCATCACAATTATTATCATCATCATCATCATCATCATCATCATCAGTAGCAGCATCCTCTCAATTATCATTACAATCATCATTATCATCATCATGCACATCACCATCAGTAGCAGCAGCATAACAATTATCATTACAATCATCTTTATCACCATCATCATCATCATCACCATCAGTAGCAGCAGCATAACACATATCATTAAAATCATCATCATCATCCTCACCATCAGTAGCAGCAGCATCACAATAATAATTACAATCATCATTATCATCATCATACACATCACCATTAGTAGCAACAGCATAGCAGTTATCATTACAATCATTACAATCATCATCATCATCACCATCATCATCATCATCACCATGACCATCAGTAGCAGCAGTACCAAAATTATCATTACAATCATCATCATCACCATCATGAGTATATTCCCCATGAGTAGCAGCTGCATCACCACCATCAGTAGCAGCGACATTACAATCATCACTATCATCATCATCATCATCATCAGATCAGTAGCAGCATCATCTCAATTATCATTACAATCATCATCATCATCAACAACATCACTATCAGTAGCAGCAGCATCACAATTATCAATATAATCATTATGATCATCCTCACTATCAGTAGCATCAGCATCACAATTATCATTAAAATCATCATTATCATCATCATCATCACCACCATCAGTAGCAGCAGCATCAAAAATATCATTACAATAATCATTATCATCATTATCACCATAATCACCATCAGTAGCAGCAGTATCACAATCATCGATATAATCATCAATATCATCATCATAATAATCACCATCAGTAGCAGGAGCATCACAATTATCATTACAATAATTATTATCATCATCATCGTCATCATCACCACCATCAGTAGCAGCATTACATAATCACCATCAGTAGCAGCAGTATCACAATCATCGATAAAATCAGCATTATCGTCGTCATCATCATCACCATCAGTAGCAGCATCACAATTGTCATTACACTCATCTTTATCACCATCATCATCATCATCATCATCACCATCAGTAGCAGCAATATCACAATCATCATTACAATCATCATCACCATTAGTAGCAGCAGCATGATACTTATCATTAAAATCATCATCATCATCATCACCATGGGTAGTAGCAGCATCGCAGTTATCATTACAATCATCATCATCATCATCATCATCATTATCATCACCATCACTATCAGTAGCATCAAAATTATCAATACAATCATCGTTATCATCACTATCATTATTATCATCAACATCATCATCATCATTATCATCGTTATCACCAAAATCACCATCAGTAGCAGCAGTATCACAATTATCTATATAATCAGCATTATCATCGTCATCATCATCACCATCAGTAGCAGTATTAAAATTATCATTACAATCATCATTAGCATCATCATACACATCGCCATTAGTAGCAGCATCGCAGTTATCATTACAATCATCATCATCATCATCATCATCACCATGACCATCAGTAGCAGCAGTACCAAAATTATCATTACAATCATCATCATCATCAACATCATCATCATCATGACTATAATCCCAATCAGTAGCAGCAGCATCATAATTATCAATACAATCATCATTATCATCACTATCATTATCATCATCATCATCATCATCATAACCATCAGTAGCAGCAGCATCTTAATTATCATTACTATTATCATTATCATCATCATACACATCACCATCAGTAGCAGCAGCATAACAATTATTATTACAATCATCTTTATCACCATTATCATCATCATCAGCAGAAGCAGAAGCATCACAATTATCATTATAATCATCATCATCATCATCATCATCATCAACATCACTATCAGTAGCAGTAGCATCACAATTATCAATATAATCATTATCATCATTATCATCAACATCACTATCAGTAGCAGCAGCATAACAATTATCATTACAATCATATTTATCACCATTATCATCATCAGCACAAGCAGAAGCATCACAATTATCATTATAATCATCATTATTATCATCATCATCAACATCACTATGAGTAGCAGCAGCATCACAATTATCAATATAATCAGTATCATCATTATCATCATCCTCACTATCAGAACCAGGAGCATCACAATTATCATTACAACCATCATTATAATCATCATCATCATCACCATCAGTAGCAGCAGCATCATAATTATAATTACAATAATTATTATCATCATCATACACGTCACCATCAGTAGCAGGGGCATCAAAATTATAGTTACAATCATCATTATCATCATCATCATCATCATCACCATCAGTAGCAGCAGCATCATAATTATCATTACAATCATCATTATCACCATAATCACCATCAGAAGCAGCTGTATCACAATTATCGATATAATCAGCATTATCGTCGTCATCATCATCACCATCAGTAGCAGTATCAAAATTATCATTACAATCATCATCATCATCATCATCATAATCATCATCATTATCATCGTTATCACCATAATCACCATCAGTAACAGCAGTATCACAATTATCTATATAATCAGCATTATCATCGTTATCATCATCTCCATCAGTAGCAGCATTAAAATTATCATTACAATCATCATTATCATCATCATACACATCACAATTAGTACCAGCATCGCAGTTATCATTACATTCATCATCATCATGATCATCATCATCATCATCATCATCATCATCATCACCATGACCATCAGTAGCAGCAGTACCAAAAATATCACTATAATCATCATCATCATCATGACTATAATCCCAATCAGTAGCAGCAGCATCACAATTATCAATACAATCATCATTATCATCACTGTCATTATCATCATCATCATCAACATCAGTAGCAGTAGCATCACCACCATCAGTTGCAGCGACATTACAATCATCACTATCATCATCATCATCACATCAGTAGCAGCAGTATCACAATTATCATTACAATCATCACTATCATCATCATCATCATCATCAGTAGCAGCATTTTCACAATTATCATTACAATCATCATCATCATCATCGTCATCAAAACCATCAGTAGCAGCAGCATCACAATTATCATACAATCGTCATCATCATCATCATCATCATCATCATCACCATCAGAAGCACCAGCATCTCAATTACCATTACAATCATCATTATCATCATAATACACATCACCATCAGTAGCAGCAACATGACAATTATCAGTACAATCATCATCATAATCATCATCATCATCATCATCATCATCATCATCATAATCATCATCATCACCATCAGTAGCAGCATCATAACAATTATCATTACAATCATCATTGTCTTCATCACCATCATAACCATCAGTAGCAGCAGCATCACAATTAACCTTACAATCATCATTATCATCATCATACACATCACCATCAGTAGCAGCAGCATGACAATTATTATTACAATCATCTTTATCACCATTATCATCATAATCAGCAGCAGAAGCATCACAATTATCATTATAATCATCATCATCATCCTCATCAACATCACTATCAGTAGCAGTAGCATCACAATTATCGATATAATCATTATCATCATTATCATCATCATCACTATCAGCAGCATCACAATTATCTTTAAAATCATCATCATCATCATCATCATCATCATCATCATCATCATCATCACCATAAGTAGCAGCAGCATCACAATTATCATTACAATCATCATTATAATCATCATCATCATCATCATCACCATCAGTAGCAGCAGCATCACAATGATCATTAAAATCAAATATTATCGTCATCATCACCATCAGTAGCAGGAGCATCACAATTATCATTACAATAATTAGTATCATCATCATACACGTCATAATCATTAGCAGCAGCATACAAATTATAGTTACAATCATCATCATTATTATCATCATCATCATCATCACCATCAGTAGCAGCAGCATCATAATTATCATTACAATCATCATTATCATCATTATCACCATACTCACCATCAGTAACACCAGCATCACAATTGTCATTACAATCATCATTGTCATCATCATCACCATATATAGCAACAGCATAACAATTAGCATTACACTCATCACTATCATCACCATAATTTTCAGCAGCATCACAACTATCATTACAATCATCGTTATCATCATCATCATCGTCACCATCAGTACCAGCAACATCAGAATTATCATTAAAATCATCATTATCATCATCATCACCATCAATAGCAGCAACATCACAATTATAATTAAAATCATCATTATCATCATCATCACCATCAGTAGCAGCAACATCACAATTATAGTTACAATCATCATCATCATCATCATCATCATCATCATCATCATCATCATCATCACCATCAGTACCAGCACCATCACAACTATCATTACAATCATCATTATCAACATCATCACCATCAGTAGCAGCAACATCACAATTATAGTTACAATCATCATCATCATCATCATCATCATCATCACCATCAATAGCAGCAGCATCACATGTATCATTACAATCATCGTTATCATCATCATCACCATCAGCAGCAGCAGCATCACAATTAACATTGAAATCATTATTATCATCATCATCACCATATATTGCAGCATCATGACCATTATCATTGTAAATATCATTATCATTAAAATCATCATTATCATCATCATCACCATCAGTAGCAGCAACATAACAATTATCATTACAATCATCATTATCATCACCATCAATAGCAGCAGCATCACAATTATCATTACAATCATCGTTATCATCATCATCACCATCAGTAGTAGCAGCATCACAATTATCATTGCAATAATTAATATCATCATCATAACCATATATTGCAGCATCATGACCATTATCATTGCAATCATCTTTATCATCACCATCAGTAGCAGCACCATCACAACTATCATTACAATCATCATTATCAACATCATCACCATCACTAGCAGCAACATCAAAATTATCATTACAATCATCATTATCATCACCATCAATAGCAGCAGCAGCAGCACAAGTATCATTACAATCATCGTTATCATCATCATCACCATCAATAGCAGCAGCGTCACAATTATCATTGAAATCATTATTATCATCATCATCACCATATATTGCAGCATCATGACCATTATCATTGTAAATATCATTATCATTAAAATCATCATCATCACCATCAGTAGCAGCAACATAACAATTATCATTACAATCATCATTATCATCACCATCAATAGCAGCAGCATCACAAGTATCATTACAATCATCGTTATCATCATCATCACCATCAGTAGTAGCAGCATCACAATTATCATTGCAATAATTAATATCATCATCATAACCATATATTGCAGCATCATGATCATTATCATTGCAATCATCATTATCATCACCATCAGTAGCAGCAGCATCACAATTATAATTGCAATTATCATTAAAATCATCATTATCATCATCATCATTATCATCATCATCACCATCAGTAGCAGCAACGACGCAATTATCATTACAATAATCATTATCATCACCAGCATCATCATCATCATCACCATCAATAGCAGCAACATCACAATTATCATTAAAATCATCATTATCATCACCATCAGTAGCAGCAGCTTCACAACTATCATTACAATCATCATTATCATCACCATCAGTAGCAGCAGCATCAGAACTATCATTATAATCATCATCATCATCACCATCAGTAGCAGCAACATCACAATTATAGTTACAATCATCATCATCATCATCATCATCATCACCATCAGTAGCAGCACCATCACAACTATCATTACAATCATCATTATCATCATCATCACCATCACTAGCAACAACATCAGCATTATCATTAAAAACACCATTTTCATCATCATCACCATCAGTAGCAGCAGCATCACAATTATCATTGCAATCATTATTATCATCACCATTAATAGCAGCAGCATCACAATTATAATTACAATTATGATTAAAATCATCATTATCATCATCATCCCATCAGTAGCAGCAACATCGCAATTATCATTACAATCATCATTATCATCATCATCATCATCATCATCATCATCACCATCAATAGCAGCAACATCACAATTATCATTAAAATCATCATTATCATCATCATCAGTAGCAGCAGCTTCACAACTATCATCACAATCAGCATTATCATCACCATCAGTAGCAGCAGCATCACATCTATCATTATAATCATCATTATCATCAGCACCATCAGTAGCAGCAGCTTCACAACTATCATTATAATCATCATTATCATCACCATCCCTAGCAGCAGCATCACAGTTATCATTACAATCATCATTATCATCATCACCATCAATAACAGCAACATCAAAATTATCATTAAAGTCATCATTATCATCATCATCATCATCATCACAATTACCAATCTATTCATCTGTATCATCATTAGCATCACCATCCGCAGCATCAGCATCAGCATCACAATCATCGTTGCAAGCATCATTAGCATCATCGTCAGTAGCAGCAATATCACAATTATCAATATAATCATAATTATTATCGTCATCATCATCACAATAATCACCATCAGTAGCAGCATCATCACAATTATCATTACAATCAAATATTATCATCATCATCATCACCATTAGTAGCAGCAGCATCACAGTCATCATATAATCATCATCATCATTACCATCAGCAGCAGCAGCATCACAGTTATCATTACACTCATCATTATCGTCACTATCGGTAGCAGTAGCATCACAACTATCATTACAATCATCATTATCATCATCATCATCAACATCAGTATCAGTAATATCACAATTACCAATATAATCATCATTATTGTCATCATCATCATCATCATCACAATAATCACCATCAGTAGCACAGCCCTCGATTTTCGCGGCGGCAATCGGCAATGCCGTAGCAAAAGCTATCGCGAACTTGATTTGCGACAGCATTTCATTGCCGTCGCAAATCTGAGTGGTGAAAAGTCTGTAGGCAATTACAGATCCCAGAGAGAAGCATAAATTGATTATCGTGTGTAGCTCAGTTTCTTTAATTAATAGGCTATAACTTGGTTTATTCCAGTATAGAAGCTTACGAAAGTAAAGTTGAGATGTTATGTTTTAGCATATTATTACAGCAGTTGGTTATATATGAATAATTTTGACAGCATTGATTTTTTCTTTCAAATTGCCGTCGCAGTGCCGTTGCAAAATTGATTTGCGACGGCACTTAACTGCCGTAGCAAACTTGTCCGAATTTCGAGGTCTGGTAGCATCATCATCACAATTATCATTACAATCATCATTATCATTATGATCATCATCGTCAGTAGCAGCAGCATGACAATTATCAATATAATCATCATTATCATGATTATCATCACAGTTATCAATGTGATCATCATTACCAACATCATCATCAGTAGCAACATCACTATTATGAATACAATAATCATTATCATCATTATCACCATCATCATCCAAACCATCACAATGATCAGTATAGTCAATACTATTATCACATTTTTCGTCTTCATATTCGTCGTTTTGTTTACCTTTGTTACTGGCGCGATGCTGTCACACGTGGAATCCCCAGAATTGGGGATATCTTTTGCCTTTCCACCAAGAAATTCATTTCGTGCCGGCTTCAGTAGGTAAAGGTGATTGAGAGCACATTTAGGGTTGTCCCACTCATACATGGTTAGTTGGTCGTCCCCGTAAATGTATGGATTCAGGTTAACGATCATCCTGTCGGGGAGACAGATCACTTTGTCTGGCAAAATACAAAGAAACACATTCACAGCAGTTTCTGGGCGAGACGTTGCCCAGTGGCAACGCGTTCGCTTCATGCGCGGTCGGTTTGGGATCGATCCCCGTCAGTGGGCACATTGGGCTATTTCTCGCTCCAACCAGTGCACCACGACTGGTACACCAAATGTCGTGGTATGTGCTATCCTGTCTATGGGATGGTGCATATAAAAGATCCCTTGCTGCTATTTGTCAGATCGCATACTTTAAGAATTTAACAACTTTGCAAATTAGATGTCAGGCCCACAACAGGGTGGACATTGTTGGGGTAGTCGCAATTGAACGAGCGCTGAAGGCGCGAGTTATTTGTAAGGTCCGTTGAAAATGTTGAAGTCTAGTGTCTGTGAAATAGCATTTCCTGCTGTGTGAGAGTAGTTTCTAGCAAGTTTAAACAGTCAAGATGTGAAGGTTAT
>JAECMU010114281.1:0-10765 GCA_016106625.1 Dracogyra subfuscus
ATTTGTTTATGTATTATAACCTTAAAACCAGAATTTTACATGACCAACCTTTTTGTTATTAACATTATGTATTCCAGTTCTTTCTGAATTTGAAAAAAAAAAAACCCATAAGGACCAGAAAACCCTCCCAAAAACAAAAATAGTGATTGAAATCTACAAACAATGTTTTGGTATCAAATTTCAGCTTAAACGTACATATATATATATATATCGCTATATCATCACGGTTGGATTTTTTTCATCTTGAAACAAATTTTATATTGAAATTAGTTTCTGCCATGCATACTTCGTAATTTACCAGAATCGTAATTCACCTGAATCATTTCTTTACCCTCAGCATAATCCCAAATGCCCCTGCGCATGCTGTAACCTCACCGTGGTACAGGGTTGTAACATTCTCTTTGAGTGTGGCTAATACAGCACAAAACTGAAGTTTTTAGTAAAATTCAGTATCCGTGAAATTCTGTGATGTTTGTGTTTTTGTACAGTTCTTTACACTGTGTTTGTTTGAACCTTGAATTTTTATATTGATGTTGATAATCACTTTATTTATTTGCATTAATTTCCATAGTTTGACACCCAATAGCCAATGTATTTTTCGTGCTGGGGTGTCGTTAAACATTCATTCATTCATTAATCCCAAATGTTTTTCAAATTCTTTTCAAATCAGTGGCATGATTTTACAAGTAAGGCCAACTGGACATGAGCTCCAATGGGGTGTTGTTAGATCCACAGGTAATAGTAATTAACCAGTGGAGCTGATTTCCATTAGATTGTTGTCTAGGAACCCACTTTTCAAAACCACTCAAAGTTTATTTTATTATTATTATTTTTTTTTTTAATCATTCATCATTTATTTTATGCACAGTTTCACTAGCCATTAGGAAAAAGGATAATTGTCACAGTAAAATGGGTATGGTGTCATACCCATATGTACTTGCAGATTATTATTTTTTTAAGCTAACTTTTTGACAGAATTGATGAATCTTTTGATTTTCTTAACCTTAACCTATTTTCTTTCTGGAGGAGATTCACCATATACCTCTGTCGACTACAATTGCATTTGGCAAATATTCAATTCCATAGTGCCATACCCAAAAATCTATTCCTGGTAGAAACCTTGACTGTGGAATGGGTTGGTGGGAAGGGATGAACTTAAAAAGGGGTACTTAACAGCTTATCTAATTCAGTAAATTGTTGTATTAGAGGGACATTTGTGACACTCCGTAATTGCTGCTGATAAAGTACCTAATTGCGTAGATGAGTAAACTAGCTTGACATTTGGAGCTCTTTTGGAGTGACAGTATATCTCAGCAATATTAGCCATGTAGTTAAATGTATATGTTGACAACAACAAAACAAACTCATATATGAGGATGAGTTATAATGTGACCTGTCAAAAGCTGATTTAAAATGCATGTACATGTGTGTGTGTGTGTGTGTGTGTGTGCTTGCTACAGATCACATATCCATTACTTAATACAGAAAGCGAAAAAAACTAAACACATATTAATATGCAGCCACGGTGGCAGCCAGTACTAGCTGTACATGCTGTATTTATTTTTAAATTATTCAGCATATATCTCCCACTTATTTAGTCCTAATTTCAGTTTACAAAACTGTCACAGTTCTATTTCTAAGATTTGCCTTGATACTGGATTGAGGAAATTTGTATGAAGGTAATTTAACATTATGTTGAAATGTTTCAGTATTTCTAGAACATAACATATATATATTTTTTTAATGTGTTTTTTTTTTTTTTAATTTTACTACTCATTTGAGACAACGAAGCAGAACATTTAGTTTTTGTTCCCGGAGGATAGTGCTGAATATTAAAATGTAGCGAGATGAAAACACTCGCTGTATAAAAGACAGAAGTCCCTGAGGCATGTCATCAAAGGAACACTTGTGTGTGTGTGTACCGATGTACCGGCTGAGCTGGCAGCGAGATTTGGGGTTTATTTGAGGAAGTAATCCGGGACCGGGAGGAAATCTGTTGTATCCATGTCACACTTCCTCAGGTGTTTGTATTCGCACCAGCATATTGGAAATGTCTTGCGTAACTCTCGAGTGACGAGGAACCTCTTTTGTTGTTATCTGCTCATATTAATAAGCAGACACATCCGGACTCTTGTTTGTTTGAACTGAGCTAAAAGGTTGAGCTATCTGTACACGTGGTGTGCAGTTATACTACTCCTCTCACTCTCCCTCCGTTTGGCAGTGGGTGTATGTGTGTGTATGTCTTGGAACACTGATTTTCTGCAGTCATTTTGTCATCACAGTGAGTATTCCTGCAAGTGTTTCATCATGCTGGTTCTATTATTGACTGCAAGGCTTGTAGTTAAACAATTGTTCATTCATTCCTGCATTCATTCATTCATTCATTCTTTCATTCATTCATTCATTCATTCATTCATTCATTAAGTATATAGTACGGTTGTCATACAGGACATTTCTGTCATTCATTCATTCATTTATTCATTAATTCATTAATTTATTAATTAATTCATGCATGCATGCATTTATTAATTCATATATTCATTCAGTGAACTGAAAGTCTTTAGCTCGAGGTGTCAAAATGTTTTGAAAACAAGTGTTGATCAAGTTGTAACTTACTATAAAATCGTGACATTTCTGTCATTCATTCATTCATTCATTCATTCATTCATTCATTCAGTGAACTGAAAGTCTTTAGCTTGAGGTGTCAAAATGTTTTGAAAACAAGTGTTGATCAAGTTGTAACTTACTATAAAATCGTGACATTTCATTCATTCATTCATTCATTCATTCATTCATTCATTCATTCATTCATTCATTCATGCATGCATGCATGCATGCATGCATTTATTACTTCATTCATTCATTCAGTGAACTGAAAGTCTTTAGCTTGAGATGTCAAGATGTTTTGAAAACAAGTGTTGATCAAGTTGTAACTTACTATAAAATCGTGACATTTTAGTGATAGAAAAACTCACAATCTGCTCAAACTTGAAAGTTTGTTTTGATTATTTTAATCCATTTATTTTAATGTTTTTCTAGTACCGTAACATGATGTTTATTATTATTATTTTTTAAATGAATACATTTCTGTGTTTTTGTTTTCATCTTTTTGAGAATATGATTGCTGCGTGACACCTGTTTCTACAGCCACATGATGTATTTTAACAGGTGGTTAATTCATCCGTAGTTTGAGATGTTGGAAAAAACCCTGTGTGTATCAAGTTGTAACTTACTAGGAGCATGGTGACATTAGGAATAGGAAAACTCAATATCTGCACATACATGTACCTGGCAGCTGGTTTTAATCCTTTAAATCTATTTATTGTTACTTACATATAATGTATAAGTCACTCTTAAGTACTACTACATTGTGTGTGTGTGTGTGCGTGTGCGTGTGTGTGTGTGTGTGTGTGCGTGTGTGTGTGTGCGTGTGTGTGTGTGTGTGTGTGTGTGTGTGCATGTGCGTGTGCGTGTGTGTGTGTGTGTGTAAAGGGTCCAAAGGAATAAACTACTATTATGATGTCCAAACAGATAGTCAGTATTATAACAGATGTGTATTTCAAGGTCACAGTAACATACTAAATATAAAACCTATAATTATAGAAGGCCGTTAAAAGTAGTTAGTACATTATGCTTTCTTAGGCATAAATATTCCATGATTCCTGAGTTGTAAATGTTAAAATTTAAAAATATCACCTTACTAAAAATGAAAGAAAGAAAGAAAGACATGTTTTATTTAATGACACACTCTACACATTTTATTTACGGTTATATGGCATCAGACATATGGTTATGGACCACACAGATATTAAGAGGAAACCCGCTTTCACCACTTCATGGGCTACTCTTTATATAGGGACCGTTTATATGCACTGTTCCACAGACAGGGTAGTACATACCACAGCCTTTGATATACCAGTCGTGGTACCCTGGCCGGAAACAGAAATAGCCCAGTGGGCCCACCAATGTGGATAAATCCCACACTGACTGTGCATCAAGTGAATGCTGTACCACTGGGCTACGTCCCGCCGCTATCAAAAATGTGACATATTACAGGTTATTCCTGTTTATTAAAATTGTCAAATATATAAAACATTGTTGTGGATGCTAACATATTGTTAGCATCCACACAAGGGAGTGAAACAAGTTAACCTCTTTAGACAGTGGTCACATAATGCAGGTAAGAGGTGGTCATTTATAGAGGTGACTGTGTGAGCAGATTGGTCAGGTCAGGTCATAGGGCTTAACGTGTACATTCGGAGCAAGCTGTTGTAGCACACGCCTATCGTGGGCGCAAGGGCTTGCGTAGCAAGCTCTTTCGTCCAAGACAGATAGAGGGTGGGGAGGGTGAAGGAGGGGCGCCTGCACTGGCAGGTGCAAGGGAGCACCAGCAGTCCAACCGTGGTCAGTAACAGGCGTGGGTGGTTGGTTGGGGCTGTGGAATTTTGAATGGAACATTAAGCTGAAAATTGATAGCGCAATTTGATTGAAGGAATTTTGGTGCAAATTTTGAACGGTCGATCGAAATTAAAAAAGAGGTATGCGAGCTAGTATAAGTTTTGATTTAGTATGTTGAGAGTAGCTCATTAATTAAGCCTAGTTGTTGCTGAGGTGTCTCCCTAGGTTGCCCGTAGGACCCTTAGAAGGGCCTGACCGCTTCTAGTCGTGGCATGACAACCCAGGGGAGACTCGTGCAATTGTGTAACACCGGTACAGGCAGGAGGCCGCTTTCAGGGGGTTCAGATCGTTGTGTCGATCTTGCAGCCGTTGTTATTCCTCCGTCTCCAAGTTTTACCAAGTACACACCAGCAGCAATTTGGGTTTGGGTAGGGTAGGCTGATATTCTTTTTTCAGCCATTCCCTGGGTGCAGTGCAGTTTTTGTACTCGGAGCTGATGTTCTTTTGCTCAGCTCCTTATTAGAGTACGTGCTGGGCCATTATTGGATGCGTTTGCATTGTTATGATTAGGCAATGCACCCTGTGTACTGTTGTAGCGCATGTAGTTTTGTATGTGGTCCCTATTGTTTGTTTTAGGTTGTTCCTATTGTCTTAACATCCTATTCTAATGTGGTGTAACCAACATCTTTCAGAGCCACCCCTTGCCTTGGCTTATAATGAAAGACAAGTCCCGAGGGGAAGTTATATTAGCGTAACTAGCTATTTTAAAGGATTTTTGTCCCTTGTAGTGTATTTGTTTTTTGTTAAAAAAAGAGCAGTAGTACTCGCATTCCTGTGCATAGGAGTGGCCTACGACAGATACTGGCACCTACTCCACACCTATGTACCAATCACCATGAAACAAAATGAACACTCTATCATTTAAGGAATAATGCCTAAACCTAATAAAATTGCAATTGGTATATCACTTTCAGGTGAATTGGTGGCCCTTAAAAGGGCCGGTTTATTGCAAACACTACTGTCGCCTGATAGTGTTGCGAATGCGGAAGAAGTACTTCCGCATTCCAGTGGGTCCAAAGTGAGCAGATTGTACTATAAATATATATTTGTATGCTTATCTAACTTGACTACGTACCTGCTAGGGTCTCCATGAGCAGGGATGGCACAGTGTAAAAATTATTTGTATGGATTGAGGTTGTTTGACCACTGAGTACGCAAGTCCCAATTTTTACTCTAATGCCCTAATGCCTCTATGTACATGTACATGTACATGTAAGTATTTATATAATACACTTCTATGTACTGCATAAACTTAATATATCATTTACAGTTTTACTGGTGGAAAGTATTAAGGGAACACATGTTACAGTAAACCAAATTTATTTTCCTTTTAGTGTAGTAAAGTCTGTTATAAAAAAAATCCAAGTATGTAATGTGGGACTGAATGTCAGTAACATTGATCACTTTTAACACATGTGAATGAAGGTTTTGATTGCTGTTACTATAAATAGAGGATTCTTCACAAGTATTTTTTAATATGAAAAATATCAACAGTCTATTGTAATCAGTATTTATATTTATTGAGGTTCTATACCGAGACAGACAGTGTTCGAAATAAGCATTTGTCCGTTTGTCTCGACAAGTGAAAATCGATTCGGACAAGCAAAATGTGCATTGGTAGTTGTCAAAAACATCATCCTTAATAATTTATTTGGACAAGTAAAAATAGATTTCTAGGTGTATTTGTCTGGTGGACTAGTTAAAAATGATGCTTATTTCTATCACTGCAGATACCAATTAACTTGATGATCGTTAATATTTTACATATATTGAAAAATATGAGTAGCAAATTCTATTTATCTTATAACTCTTCTCAAATAGCATTTAAATTTTAAAAATTGTAAATCACAGTACTAAAGTTGCTGCCATTGGTAATATGACGTCATAACGATTATCACAAATTAATTTGACATGACACATTTTAACTAATTAAATCTTTGAAAATGTTATGCTCAGATATACAGATCTTGTTGGCTTGTAAACAAAAGGCCCATCCACAGCAACACATTACCTAGAGACCTTGCAAATTTGCATACCATTATTAACCAGATTAATACACTAAATTATTACACACCACTGTAAGATGTTGCTCATGTCATAACAATCTCTCAATATCTAACTAGCATAATATCGGCGTGACGTAGACCGCCTGCTGACTCAGTTCATAGACAAACAACTTTGAGTAGGTCTCGATCTGTTAACTTCTGCATTGCATTTTGTTTGTAGTTGGTTACCGTTAGTTGAAATGGCCTGTCATACCATTAACTGATTTCCAGGTATATGAAACTCGTGAACAGCGTTGGTATTTGACTCACTTTTGCTTGTCAGATACCAGAACTGTTCACTCATATCATATACCTGGAAATCAGTTAAGCACCAACTGAACTGTAGTAGTATAGTTGTCCATGCTGATGAAATTTAAACCTGATATTGAGTGTTTACCAGGCGTGACAACCTTCTGCAGATCTGCAGAAATCCGTGGATTTGAAAGCCAAGATGATCACTAAATTGGTCCTTACAGGGCTTTAGATTGCATTAAAGTCGAGGTGATAAATGTTGTGCCCAAAATACAGATGCCCAAAATAATCATGCCCAAATTAAGTGTAAACATACTGACCTTAAAATATCTCACCTCAAAACCACTGAAATATTAAGGTTTTTCTCTCATTAAAACAGTTAGCAATGCATTTCTGAATATTGACAACTCTCCAGTAGCTGTTATAATGATAGTATTGATCTAAAATGACCTTCCTGTACTTAGAAAAAAAGTCCCCGTTGTGTCCAAATTAGTGAGATCTAAAGCCATGCCTTACAATACTTGTTTGTCCCTTTAACTTAAGGTATGGTTAACTCAGTTTTACAGTCAGCTTTCAGCTGATTTCATCTAGTGTTATTGTTGATCATGCCTGATCTACCGAGTATTTATCAGGATGGCATTGATCAGTGTGATATTCCAGCTGCATAATTAAGTACCATACAATTTCATATATCCTTCCTCCCCTGTAATACATTAAATATAGATGAAACAACAGTGTCACTTTCTGTCATTCTTTCCCACAGAACTCACAGCACATTAAGTTCAGTGTTTTTAATCTGCTAAAAGCTCACAGTTATTTGCGAAGTGTAAGCTACACAGTCAAAACTATGTGATGCCCATTCATTTCCAGGTGTATATATGTTACATGTGGGTTTTGTGATTGCATGCCAGTATCAAAAAAAATAAAAATCTGGCTACAAGTCATTATTAACCAATAGCAAATGGAAGTTACAGGTCTATATGTATAACTTAATGTATTGTTCATTAAACAAATTGCTTATATTATATAATGTCCAAATTGTCAGTCTTTGTGAGTAAAAAAAGAAAAGAAAGAAATGCTTTATTTAACAACATACTCAACACATTTTATTTATGGTTATATGACTTCAGACATCTGGTTAAGGACCACACATATTTTGAGAGGAAACCTGCTGTCGCCACTTCATGGGCTACTCTTTCCGATTAGCAGCAAGGGATCTTTTATTTGCACTTCCCACAGGCAGGATAGCACAAACCATGGCCTTTGTTCAACCAGTTATGAATCACTGGTCGGTGCGAGTGGTTTTGCCTTGCGGAGCACTTACTCAGGTTAGTAGGAGTCGGTATCTGGATTGAAAATCCCATGCATCGACTGGGATCCTAACCAAGTACCTACCAATCTGTTGACCGATGGACTAACCATGATGCCACCGAGGCCAGTCTCTTTGTGAGTGATGCATGGTTACATTTGTCTGTGTTAGCCCATCCGACGCCGATATAACCGTACTTATAATGTGTTGAGTGCGTCGTTAAAAAAAGAAGAAGAAGTGTTAGCCCAGCTCATAAAATGTCTTGACAGGCAAGAATAACACTCTTTCCATCCCACCCCCACACCACCTCTGGGTTGAATGTTAAAAATTACTGTTAATGTTTTGTCTTGCTTCAGCAAAATCAGAAGGCATGATATTGATGTTACTTTTCCAGTAACATGCAGTGGGAGCATCAAATTATGCATTTAGCTGTATTTCAGTTTTTTACCTTTGCCTGCTATATTCCAAATGTCAGATACATTACACAGTTGTAACATATGGAGAGATTACTGGTATTACCAGAGTGTGTTTCTGTATCATCAGTATCATGTATTATGTAAACCTCTGCAAGGCGTCGATTTACATTATTTTAATTCCTAATATATAATATTGACGATGCCGAAGCACACTTATATTTGAATTTAATATGCCAAGTTACCAAATTCTGGAAACCGTGTGATTTGAAATACATAACATTCTGTTATTTTATTGTATGCACGCTACCTGTTCTCCAATAAATACATGTATTTGTGTTAATATTTTATAATAACTATAATTTTTATATTATTATTCATCCATGTTTTCATATAGTGACCTATTTGACATAAATTATGACAATTTATTTTTCATGCTTGGTTGTTGTTATTAATGCTGTTGTTAAGCATTCATTCATATATTTATTCATTCTACCCAGTGTGCCAAGGCAACTTAAAATATACCAAGCCACTATTTGTTTAGTTAGTTTTGTATTCCATCTCATAATCTTAGTCTTTCAACAAAAAATCTGGGATTTGTAGAAGCACAGATTCCTGTTAAATCCACAACATAAAAACATGTGTAAAAGATCCGTTACTTTTTGAAAGAGTACTCTAGATATAATATGTTTCCTGCTAAATATTCTTTATTTACAGGACTAGCTCTGAGTCAGCAGAAAATTTAGTTAAATTATTTATCAAACTTAAAAAAATGCAGAAACTCAGTTATATTCAATTTAAGGTTCAGGCACCTTTTAAAAAAAAATCTTTGGTTTGTTGTAGCAGTAGTTCATTGTAAACATTTACAGAAGTTAGCCATTTTTATTCAAGAAGTCGGCCATTTTGGATTTTTAAAATTTAAACTCCATAAACACAAGGATTTGTGGGTTTTTTTTGTTTTTTTTAATATTTCATAGACGCAAATATACAGATAAATACAGCATGCTGAATCAAATCAGTGTTCATTCAGTCACGTTTTGAAACAAAGTTGTTTTTTGTGTTTTTTAACCTACTTTCAAAACAAAGTATCTTATTATTTAACACTAATTACAATAACAGTATAGCGAGTTGCATGTGTCTGTCTTATTGTTGAATACCAGTCCTAAAACAAGCACACAATAACAGGGAAATGAGAACAGACAGATAATTGCTCAATGCATTAATCCCTTAATTGATACCAATCTTCTACCTAAGGACCAGCGGGTGTTATCTGATTGGACTTATCAGTGCGAGGCATGGCCTTGAAAGCTACTGATTGACGAGATGCAAGTGAAGTGTGTGTCAGTGTTATTGTTGGATACCATCAAGCGAACAATAGCAATGAAGTGAGAACATACCGGTATCATTAATTGTTCAATACATTATTCCCTTAATTGATGCCAATCAACTACAAACATATATACATGCAGATGTTATCGGACTGATCTTATCAGTGTAATCGTTTTTGATGCATTGCCGTTAATGCTACTGGTTGATAAGATACCAAAAAAAAAGAGATCGGTTTGCTGTATATGCACTAATTTACAATGAAAGTCACACTTTTGACCCAAACATTTCTTTTAACAGTTAATTCGCTATACATAGTTTGTTCTATACATTAAAATGTATTAATACTATCGGGGGGGGGGGGGAATCAGGTCTTTACAACAGTTCGTTCTAACTGATAGTTTGTTGTGTGTTCATTTTCAAAGTACTTTTCTGTATTTAATTGTTAGTGTATTGTTATGTAACAAAACGTTATATTTGAAGGTGTAACTAAACTCCATTAATGTATATTTTTTAAATGAACTACATGCATAGTGTGCTTGGTAGAGTGTACAGTATGCATCCATCCGTGGTTAATATTGTCAGCATTGGACAATTTAAAAGCTTTTCATGTTTAAAATGTGAAAAACTCCATTAGATTCATTGACACGGAAACCTGTCTGTCTGGTTGGCGAGATGGCGCTCGACTGGAGCAGGATTTAGCCTTAAGTTGCCATGAGGACCTGCAAACTTCAACCATAATTGTCTAGTTTATTTTCTTTGTTGATTCACGAAGCAGTTTCATTTATGTTAAATATGTTTAATGTTTAAGCTGGATACTTTAAATTATTGTTAAGCAAGTTGTTTTTCACAGTATGTAGCCATCTGTATATGAAGGATTGGAAGTAAACTCGCCATGGTCCACATATGTTTTGTGGATACTATATATAATACTATAATATCCATGGCAGGACATTGTGATA
>JAECMU010114307.1:0-14289 GCA_016106625.1 Dracogyra subfuscus
CTTATCGAAAGCGATCAATGATTTAATAAAAAGCAATAGAAAAGAGCTTCAAGAATATTAAACGGAAACAAATACAAATTGGGACGTTTTAGCATTCATATTGGGATTTTTCTAAATTCCAAATTGCGAAGAAAAAAATGAATGGTGCCGATATTCGGAGTCTAGCAACATAGGTGATAAAACCCTGCAGAGCACTTGTTTTAGATATTTTGGTTGTAGGAAGGAAGGAAAAGTTTTATTTAACGACATACTCAACACATTTTATTTACCGTTATATGGCCTTAGACATGGTTAAGGACTACACCGATATTGAAGGAGGAAGCCCATTGTTGCCACTTCATGGGCTACTCATTTCGATTAGCAACAAGGAATCTTTTATAGACACCATCCCATAGACAGGATAGCACATACCACAGCCTTTGATGTACCAGTCGTGGTGTTGATTGTATGAGTCAGTGGGCTATTTCTCATGCCAGGCAGTGCACCATGACTGGTACATCATAGGTGATGGTATATGCTGTCATGTCTGTTGAAAAATGAATACCATGGTGATGGTATGTGCTGTCATGTCTGTTGAAAAATGAATACCATGGTGATGGTATGTGCTGTCATGTCTGTTGAAAAATGAATATAAAAGATCCCTTGCAGGTAATGAACAAATATAGCTGGTTTCTTCTAAGACTGTATGTCAGAGAGATCAATGTGTGACATCCAGTAACTGATCATTGATAAATGAATGTGCTCTAGTGGTGTTGTTAAACAAAACAATCTTTTTCACTTAATGTAAAATGTAACAAGGAAGGAAGAAATGTTTAATTTAACGACACTCTCAACACATTAAATGTAATAAGACGGAATAGGTCAAACCAGTAGCAATAGCTATATTATTAAATCTAAGAATAATAAAGTAAACATTTTGTTAAAACGACACCACTAGAACGCATCTGGTTAGTTAATTGGTGTTTGGATGTTAAACAGTTGGTTATTCAGAGGAAACTAGCTACGTTTTATTCCATTCTAATTAAAAAAATATTTGTCGTTATTTTCTCAAAATTCAGACATATCTGTCCTGGACTATTCCTCTGACAACTTAGCGACCAAAGTTTGTTTTTGTTTGATGACACCACTAGAGCATATTGATTTAGTAATCATTGGCTATTGGATGTCAAACATATGGTCATATTGACACAGTCATAGAGAGGAAACCTGTTACATTTTTCCATTAGTAGCAAGGGACCTTTTATATGCACTATCCCACAGACAGGATAACACATACCACAGCTTTTGATATACCAGTTGTGGTGCACGGCTGTGACAAGAAATAGCCCAATGACAGTGGTCAATTCTAAGCCGGCCATGCATTAAGTGAGTGCTTTACCACTGGACTACATCCCGCTCCTAGTGACCATGTCCAGGGCAGATTTTTTAATATTCATTTTCATTTCCAATATTGTTTAACGTGCACATTCAGAGCAAGCTGTTATAGCGCACACCTGTCTTGGGCACACACCTCAGCTATCTGAGCTGTCTGTCCAGGACAGAATAGAAAAATTAGTGGGTTAGTTGTTATTGTTAGTGAAAGAGAAAAGAGGGTGTAGCGGCCATACACCTACCCAATGAGTCCTTAAAAACTCGCTCTGGGTGGGAGCCGGTACCGGGCTGCGAACCCAGTACCTACCAGCCTGTTTTCCGGCGACTTAACCGCTAGGCCACCGAGGCCGGGTTTTTTAATACTCGGCAATGGGTCTTTTATGTGCATTTTCCCCACAGACAGGACAGGATGGGCACTGGTACATACCACCAGGGAGGGTTGATCCTATAACCCACGCACCTCCTTGAGCTGGATCCCACGCCTCTGACAATAATGAGAGTGTATACTAGTGTATAAATAATTTACTTTGGTGTCAGCAGAATTCACAATTAGAGCAGCAGAGGGTTAGATAAGAAGAAAACTTGAAAGCAGAGTTACGGCAGATGTACCTTTTCATGTAGGACGACATGCAATTTTCAGGCTGGTTTATTGGCCTTATAAAAATGCTGATTCAGAAGAGAAAAAAACTGAGACCAGTCAGGTGTTAACGTCCTAATGAAAAATGAAAAGTGTGTTTTACAAAACTTGTTAAGTCCAAAAACTGGAAAAATGGGTGTAGATAACCACATAAACTGCTTGTACGTCTGATTAACTGAAGTGTTCATTAAATCCAACACTACCGTGTTTTAACTTCTGTTTGAGAAAGTCCCAAGCTGGACTCTCACAGAAGCTTTGGCTATAGGGTCCAATGTATCATAGTAATACAGTTAGTCATTTTCATTAGAGGTGGGACGAACATGTAGCTCAGTGGTACTGTGCTTGCTCAATGCGCGGTCGGTCTGGGATCGATCCCTGCTGGTGGGCTCATTGGGCTATTTCTCAGTGCACCACGACTGGTATATCAAAGGCTGCAGTATGTGCTATCCTGTCTGTGGGATGGTGCATATAAAAGATCCCTTGCTGCTAATCAGAAAGATTAGCCCATGAAGTGGCGACAGCGGGTTTCCTCTCTCAATATCTGTGTGGTCCTTAACGATAAGTCTGACGGCATATAACCATAAATAAAAATGTGTTGAGTGCGTCGTTAAATAAAATGTTTCTTTCTTTCTTTAATTTCCATTTGCCTAGACCAAAAATTCACCAACTGGGACAGAGGTCAAGTGAATTTGTCAAACACTATATGTGATACACTGCACACTGGGTGAGTGCTTGGAGAAGAAAAAAATGGAGAAAACAAAAACATGTCACCTCATAGGTTACTCCTTCCAAATAGCAGCAAGGGTTCTTTTATATTAACAGAAAAGAGCAAAAGAACATTTCAAAGCCTTTGGTATACCAATCGACTGGCCTTGGTGGTGTAGTGCTTAAGCCATCAGACTTAAAGCTGGCAGATACTGGGTTCGCATCCTGGTACTGGCTCCCACTCCGAGCAAGTTTTACTGACTCGGTAGATAAGTAAAAGGTCACTGAGTTCTCTCTCACTAACCATTAACAAACTAACCATTAACCCACAGTCCTGGACACAGCCCAGATAGCTGATGTATGTGCCATGGATAGCGTGCTTGAACCTATATTGAATATGAGCACAAACATAAGTTGAAATGAATGAATGAATGGTACCAGTCGTGGATCACTGGTTGATATAGGGAGTAACACCTACCATGCTATCACACCTTAGCCAAGTGTTGTTTTTAGTTGGCTTTTCATAAAGTGTGTGATATTGTTTTCACATATTTATCTCCCTGCTGAAGTGGCTTCCAACCTGTTTGATAATAGCTTTAACATTTGCTGCTGTTCAAGCATCCAGACACATCTACTCATATTTCTACATTTTTGGCCATTTTGTTCTGCTATCATCATCAGACCATTTTGTTCTGCTATCAGGCCATTTTGTTTGGGTGTTGTCCCATTTTGCTCTGCTATCAGACCATTTTGTTTTGGTGTCAGACCATTTTGTTCTACCATCAGGCCACTTTGTTCTGGTGTCAGACCATTTTGCTCTGCTATCAGACCATTTTGTTTTGGTATCAGACCATTTTGTTCTGCTATCAGGCCACTTTGTTCTGTTATTGGACCATTTTGTTCTGGTGTCAGCTGATTTTGTTCTGCTATCATCAGGTCATTTTGTCCTGCATTGAGATCATTTTGTCCCACATTCATGTCATTTTGTCCTGCATTGAGGTCATTTTGTCCCACATTCATGTCATTTTGTCCTGCATTCAGGTCATTTTGTCGCGCATTGAGGTCATTTTGTCCAGCATTTAGGCTATTATCAGGCCATTATGTCCTGCAATGAGGTCATTTTGTCCCACATTCATGTAATTTTGTCCCGCATTCAGGTCATTTTGTCTAGCATTTAGGTCATTTTGTTCACTACAACATACAGATATTCACTTAAATTATAAATAGGGTTAAAAGAAATTTCTTGTGAAGTTCAATACAGGTAGATAAAACAACAGGATCAGGGTTCAATAGTGTGAGACAACAAGATTGTCTTCCCTAGGGGAACTCTTTTGTGGAGGAAGACAGGTTCACAATATTATTGTAGCAACACTGATACTGGCTCAAGTATTTGCCCCATGGAGAATCTACAGTGTTTCAGTACTGCATAATGGGAAAGAAAAATCTGAAAAGTAAAATAATACAAGAGAATCAGGATTGACTTCTGTGTGGCAGTTAACTTGCTGGAAAGAGTTTGACCCATACTCCTCTATATCATGGCTCTAAAGACTAACCCTAACCCTAACACTAAAACTAACCTTAACCATTGAAAAGGGGTATGGGTCGAATTCATGCATATTTGTTTTAGTGTATGGTTGTAACATAGTTATATAATTATTTTTATTTTTAATTTTAAAAAATCCTATTCATGTGCTTACTATACCTTTGACACCCATAAGTAGATGTGTATTGTATTGTATTGCTGGGTATTGTTAAACATTCATTCATTCATTTATTCATTCATTCATTCTTTACATGCTTGACAACTGGCCTCGTTGGTGTCATAGTTAAATCATTGGACATAGGCTGATAGGTACAGGGTTTGCAGCAATAGTACCGGTTGCCACCCAGAGCAGGTTTTAACAACTTAATGGGTAGATGCATGGCCACGACAGCCTCTTTTTCTCTCATTAATCACTAAAAATTAACTTACCTCAGATAGCTAAGGTCTGTGCCTAGGACAGTATGCTTGAACCTTAATTGGATATATACTGGTAAGTGCAAAATAAGATGAAATGCTTGACAATTCCAAAAATATTGATTGTGCATATATAAAGCAAAGATCCCTCAACTTCCATTAAACATGTTCTCAGGATAATGTACTTTAACCTTGATTAGATACAAAAACTAATAAATTGACAAATGGTATACATATGTATATGTAGGATGCTATCAAGATCTCCATTAACATAAATCAGGACTTGCATTCTTTGTTTTTGTCAGTTAAAATCATGTTTATGTACACTGAAATGTTAACTGATCAGTTTAAAGGGACATACCCTAGTTTCAGTTCATGAAAAATAACATTAAGTTTAGTTTAATTTACAAACTTGTAACACATTTTGATAAAGTTACAATTGAGTGAAACATGAGTCTTTGACTTTGAAATGATGAAATATCCTCTAAAATAGAATAAAACCTGACTACATAACTGTTACTTCTCAGAGGCATGTGCCTTTTTAAAAATATGAGAAATGCGTTTTGTGATATTAAAAAACATCAGGATGACCAAAAACACTTCGAATGTACGAAAATTAATACTTTAAACAATAAAATTTAAGTAAAGTATGATTTCAGTTATCAAAAAACACCTCTAATAGTCAAAACTATGACTTAGTGTTTAAAAACTAGGGCATGTCCCTTTAACATGGAAATGAAAGCATAGTAAATGTTTTTAATATCCTGCGTGACTGAATCATATTAACTTTTATGACGTACAGGTAAATTTATACAAGTCTGACAATCCTACAATACAAATTATACATTGTGTAGTGAATTCAAACACAGATGGATTTTTCAGTGCTTCTAGGTTACATGTACTGTTTGTCATGTTATTACCAGGTAAATTAAAATTAATATTATCTGGATGTAGTTTTATATTCTAATCATCAAGAATGTATGTTTAACAAAACCCTAACCTCAAAAATATATCCATAAATTTGTATTAAACAAATATAATTATATGAAAACTAAATACTGGTTAGCTAAGTCAGCATATGTATATCATGCCAGCCAATTTATATCTTTAGAAAATTTGTGGGCTTTAAGATGATGATTTCAAAAAATATTATTTTCAGGAGACAAAGCATTTCTAAAAGTAGATAATGTGTAAATTGTTTAGATCACTTTTATTACACCTTTTTTCATTTCATTTTCAATATTGTTTACCGTCCATTCAGAGCAAGCTGTTATAGCGCATGCCTGTCTTGGGCACACACCTCAGCTATCTGAGCTGTCTGTCCAGGACAGAATAGAAATTAGTGGGTTAGTTGTTACTGTTAGTGAAAGAGAAAAGAGGGTGTAGTGGCCATACACTTACCCAATGAGTCCTTAAAAACTCGCTCTGGGTGGGAGCCGGTACCAGGCTGCGAACCCAGTACCTACCAGCCTGTTTTCTGGCGACTTAACCGCTAGGCCACCGAGGCCGGTTTATTACACCAAAAATACTTCGCCTTTATATTGACCATAAGAAACTCAGCAAATGATTGCTTTACCACCGGGTATTCAGTGAAGTTCTTGACATATTGCAGTGTTCCACCATTTCACGTGTTTATAATAATTTTAAAGTACATTGTTTGTAAAATGTCACTACCAAATTAATCTCCACTTCAATAATAACCTTGGTCCCACCCAGCCAGAACTTCAAAAGACAGCTATAAAAGTGTTCTCTCAAAAGACCTTAAACCAAGATCAATATATATATATTTGTTTTTATTATTAAATAAAACGGCAATATATGTTGACCTATAGCTGTAAAATGATTGATCCAACATCAAACACTCTACTTTGGTCCATTGACATTTTTAACAAAGATTACTTTTTGTTAAATGAAATGAGTCCTCTTAAATAATGAATAAAGGCCCAACAATACATTTGCGGCATTGGTGTCCTGGGGAGTTGATGATGAGGAAATTGTGTGGGATTGTCCAACCAGTGTAATGAGACACTTTCAGATGTGCCAATGGTTATGTTGGCAAGTGTCGACAGTATGTAATGGCCTCAGTGGCAGGTGATACATGGTTGTTTTCAGTTTCTGCTCTTGAAGGTGCTGGATGAAGTAGTGACTTGTACATAATTAGAAACTTAAAATAAAATTCACATATAAACCGCACCGTTATATAAACCGCCCCCTCCGATATGAAAAAAAAAAGTAGCGGCTTATACTCCGCAAAATACGGTAATCAATTTTTAACTTCTTTTTAATTTTCTTTCTTTATGGCGACACATTACTAGATGATTATTCTCATCATCTAAGTATTAACTTCGAATCACATGACGGACTTGTTCATGCCAAAGGGTGGTGGGAGAGGGGTTTTTTCCTCCTGTTTTACCAGTTTTCCTTCTAAAATCCTATATTGCACTCTTTTCCTTTCTTTGTGGCAACACGTATTGCCAGATGATCATTGTCGTCAGCTGTGTTGCATTAACAAAGTCCTACACGTTAACTATGAATCACACAACCGATTTGTTCATGCCATAGGCTGTTCAGATTTGTTTTTCTATTTCCTCTGTTTTTCTTTTAAATTCTGTATTGCACTTTAAAAAAAAATCTAATTCCTCAGTGATTTTTTTTCTATTAGCTAGTAATATACATTTATATTTAATACTGTGTCGTCCTGAAAAATCAATTATTCAAGGAACGTTTTAAGTTGACAGTTTTGATGAAAGATTTTTTTCCCAGGGCTATAGCTCTGTGTGCATAAAACATTTTATCAAATTATATATAAAACTTTTCAAAATTGCAAAAATCCACCATTATTTTTGAACAATAGATCAATAATTACAGAAAATTATTTCACCAAATTTAAAAGAAAATGTGCAAAATTATGTCTGTATGAATTTGGTCGGATTGCCCTACTTTTATTTGTTCATTATTTTTCTTATGGTTGATCAATCTAGGATTGATCCCTGTCAGTGGACCCATTAATTGTGCCATTTTTCTTTCCAACCAGTGTTCCACAACTGGTGAAACAAAGGGCATGGTATGTACTATCCTGCTTGAGGGATGCTGCATATACACAACCCCATGCTGCTGAGCAGAAAGGGTTAGAATGTGTTTGATAGCAATAACTGAACATTTGGTGATGCAATTCCCATGGAGTTCAGTGTATATATCTTACACTATTAGATCAGAACCAAGTGACTTTAAAGGGACAGACCCTAGTTTTTAAACACTAAGGCATATTTTTCTAGTTTCATTTCATGAAAATGCACACTAAGTTTGGTTAATTTACAAACCTGTAACAAGTCTGGATACAACAGAGTGAAGCAAGAGTCTGTAATATTGAAAATGAAATAGACTGAAATGCGACTATAACAGTTACTTCTCATATGCACATGCATTTTTTTAAATTTGAAAAATGCATTTTGTGGTATTAGAAACACCAGGATGACCAGAATCACTTCGGTTGTACAAAAATGGATAATCTAAACAATACAATATAAGTAATGCTTGAATTCAGTGATTATTAACGGTTCTAATAGTGAAAAATACACCTTAGTGTTTAAAAACTAGGGTCTGTCCCTTTAACAGAGAGCTAGATACTTAAAGATTTGACTGGTTATTTAATAGCTGTTGACAATAATTTGGTCAATCCTGTTTAGATTGATAAGATTCCATGCAAGATAACAGCAAGTAGGACACTACAGCTTTGTTTATTGCCACCTGCCATTGTCAAGAGAAATAGTTGTTATTATTGCTTCCAACATGTCCTCAAAACACTGACATTCTTGTTGGTTTAAACAATATTTATGACCACTTGAAAGTGTGTTTGATTGGTCAATGGGTGGTGCCGTTGTTAGGACCTTACTGAAGCTCAAATACCATCGGACAACAAGGACTAAGTGGATGTTAATAAATCATATAAAGGACCACAAATGTGAAAACAGGCTGTATGAGGGAGGAAGAGGAGATGTAAATATATGGAGGGGAGAACAACAGGGAGAGGGAGTAGGGCCATTTCCTATAAGGATCTTTTTCTCTCTCTTTTTTTGTTGTTGTGCCATTTATAGTAAAGTTTGTTTTATTTAACGACACCACTAGAGCACATTGATTTTTTATCTTATCATCGGCTGTTGGACTTCAAACATATGGTCATTCTGACACTGTTTTTAGAGGAAACCCACTGTCACCACATAGACTACACTTTTATGACAGGCAGCAAGGAATCTTTTATTTGCACTTCCCACAGGCAGGATGGCACAAACCATGGCCTTTGTTGAACCAATTATGGATCACTGGTCAGGGCAAGTGATTTACACCTACCCATTGAGCCTTGCGGAGCACTCACTCAGGGTTTGGAGTCAGTGTCTGTATTATCCCATGCCTCGACTGGAATCTGAACCCAGTACCTACCAACCTGTAAACTGATGGAAAACTCTATTTATTGGTAATAATTTTATACTACATATTGTAGAGATCAAACGCTGTATTTCCCAGGATACAGTAATGAGACTAGGAATAATCACTGATTTACACAAGGTTGCATCATTGTTTTAGTTTTAACTTGTACTCATTGAATAGCACAGTGCACCAGACAGGACAAGGAGGAGACCTACGGTGAAACCTCTCAATACCAGACCCTTTGTAAACCGGAATTCCCTCAAAACCAGGGTCCCTTTTTAAAAAACGGGACAGAACTTGACCTCTGTAAATCGGATCCCTCTTAAAACTGAACATTTGTCTTGGTCGCAAAGGTGTCCGATTTAGAGGGATTTCACTGTATATTATTAGGAAATGGCCCAAAAACTATAAAGTGTTGGCCAGCTTTAATTTTCATATAACATCTAGCACAATTACATCTATGATTACACGTAGATCTCTCAACCATATTTTTTGTATATTCGACAAATATTAAACCTGTGTTGTGTGTGTGTGTGGGGGGGGGGGGGGGATAAGGAGGAGGGAAAAAATGAAGGGGGGGGGGAACGGTTTTCTTTTATAGCTTATTCATGTAGTAAAAATTACCATAATAACTTGGATCCTTTTAATCATGTCATAGTTACCTCCCCTAACTGGTTATCTCCCATACCATCCATTTAACATTTTGGTAGGTGGAGGGTCCTCACTTGCATGTTTTGCAGTTCTCAGGACTCACTGCCTTTAATATTAACAAATCTGACTTTAAGATCGATATTGCATGTGCATGCAGAATTCAAGTGTTGTTGATTAGTAAAACTGTTCTTTAAACAAAACATGAAAGGTAGAAAGTAAATGTCACCCCACTGCAACAGCAGATTTAAACCTTTTCGGTTTCCTGTTTCTGCCTTTGACTTGATGTACACCATATATTCAGCTGGTGGTTTTCTTTGTTGTGATGAAAATCTGAAACTTGTTTATAATACATTATCTGCAACCAGTTGCTATTTATAATGTAATCTGGAACCGGTTTCAGTTGTACCCTTTCATACATGTTTTTCAACATTCCTACTTAACAGATTAATGGTGATATATACAGACGAGACTTTGTAGTTGTTGTCACCCGAGGTGCTTGGGTCACGGGATCAAACCTTTTCGGTGCCTTTTTCCCAACCAGTGTTCCAATACTGACATGTGAAAGTCTGTTGCATGTGTTTTCTGTGGGAAAATGCATATATGTAAAAGATTCCTTGCTGCTGTCAGTAACCTAATATTTGACATTCCAGTAGCTGGTATTTTAATCATGTGCTTTTGTCGTGTCAAAATAAAGTTTACCGTTTGTGATACATTTAAAAGATGTTAATGATTTTAGCATTATATGTATGTCAGTTCAAAAGGGTATTTTAAAGACATATTAATTTCATAACATTACTGATGTTTGCTTTGTTGTGTAAAATAAAAGCTATTTTCACTTTGACAAATTACAATAAGGACAAGGCAGATGGTATATGTTTGTCACAGCCAACATTTGCTGAGAAATATTTATGGATCTGAAGATTATTATCTTTTCATGCTGTGGATGCTATTTCTGGTGTTTGAGTATTAATATTTATAATGATACATTTAGTTATCAAAACCTAGTGTAATCTGTATAATTATCACAGGGATATTTTCAAACTGTAAAAATGGTGTGATAGGTTTGTTGTTAACTATATTTAAGATGATCTTACAGCTAAGATCACTTTGTGGAACACGGCCCTGAACAATTAATGGAAGATTCTCTAAGATTCTGAACTTTTGACTACAAATAATGTAGTTAGATAAAAAAAAGGAGACAATTCTAGTAAATTATTAGATTTTGACACTGTTTTTTTCCCCCATCATAAAAATTATGAAAAAAAAACCAGAAGAGAAAGAAAAAGAGGCTATATTGTCTTTTGCATGTTAAATCCAATAGAGTGTACCATCGCATTTGTTCATGGTTAAAGTTTGTTTTGTTTAACAACACCACTAAAGCACATTGATTTATTAATCATTGGCTGTTGAATGTCAAACATACGGTCATTTTCACACAGTCATAGAGAGGAAAGCCACTACATTAGTAGCTTGGGATATTTTATAGGTACCCTCCCACACAGGATTGCACATACCATGACCTTTGATATACCAGTTGTGGTGCACTGGTTGGAACAAGAAATAACTCAATGAACCCACTAACAGGGATCGATCCTAGAACAATCGCGCATCAAGCAAGTGCTTTACCACTGGGCTACATCCTCATTTGTTCATGGATGCATTAGCTATAATACAGTGAAATCCTTCAAAACCAGACCCATCTATAAACCAGAATTACCCCTAAACCAAATGTTTTTCGTGATTAAAAATTATTTTACTGTTAATATATAGATAACAATGGTGGCATATACTGCCATCGACATATAAAAGTAATTTAGGTTTACGGTTGAGATTAATTTTTTCAATATGTTGGCTTAATTACTGGGGTATATTGTTATATTGATGGAACGCCTAAAAATATATAATTTTGTTGTCAAAATATACCTAAATTATGTCATTTTGTCATAAAAATGCATCTTAAATTATGTCATTTTGTCGTAAAAATGTAGAGTATTTAAATTATGTCATTATATCGATGGCAGTTCTATGCCACCACAGATAACCAGTTGTGTATTGTTTACCATTGTGAACGATCTCTTCATGTTGTCCAGACATTGTATATGGCATAATTATACACATGACCATTCGCCTTTAAAATATTGTAACATCATCACACACCGAAGATGTAAATGAATTATACATAACAGACAAGTGCCACACTGTAGCAATACAGCCTGTTGTTCATTGGAGGTGCTACGAAGAAGAAAACCACCTGGCACAGTTGTGGTCAAGCCCTAACAATAGGATATTGACCAACGAGAGAACAAATGTTGGTTTAGGTCACTCTCGGACGCAGCCGTGTGTGAGGGAGACAACGGCCGGCCAGCAGTGTGGTCAATAGGCCTGGATATTTGTCAAATAATTAACACTTTTCACCCATTAACTGTGCTCCGCGACCATTACACACATCAGTGAGATTGGCGCTGTCCACTTCCGGCATTCCTTTGTTATCTTTACGAGATGTTTAACAAAGCGTGCTATCAGCTACCTAGTTATTTTTCACTCAGCCGTGCATTTAATTATTTGTTTTATCACTGCTCATTATTCAGTCTTATCCACATTTTTGTGTGTTTTGTGGCAGTTTAAAAAACACAATTTTTTTTTTGAATTTTAGAAATGATTACACTGTTGGCTATGGGGGCCATGATGTAGCTCAGTGGTAGAGTGCACACCTGAAGTGCAATGGGTTATAGGTTCAATTCCTGTTGATGGACTTAAATTGTTTTACCATTCCAATCAGTGCCACATGTAGTTTTGCATATGAGAAAATGTGTTTAGTTATTTAATTCATTGGGCTGGTTGAAACCCAGTGGGAAAGGGGTGGGACGTAGCCCACTGGTAAAGCGCTTGCTCAATGCACGGCCGGTTTTGAATCAATCCCCGTCGGTGGGCTTATTGGGCTATTTCTCGTTCCAGCCAGTACATCATGACTGGCATATCAATGGCCGTGATATGTATTACCCTGTCTGTGGAACAGTGCATATAAAAGATTCCTTGCTGTTAATCAAAAAGAGTAGCCCATGAATTTGCAAAAGCAGGTTTTCTCTCATCACCCTGTCAGCTACCCACTGGTTTTTTTCGACATAACCATATGTCTGATGCCGATATAACTGTATTAATAATGTGTTGATTGGTTCGTTAAACAAAAAAAAAATAAAAAAAATACTCTCATCAATATTTGTGTTGTTCTTAACCATATGTCTGACTCCATATAACCGTAAATATAAAAAAAATGAATGTCGTTAAATAAAACGTTTCCTTCCTTCTTCCTTTCCATTGGTAAAGCGCATGCTTGATACGCTTTCAGTCTAGGATCGATCCCCATTGGTGGGCCCTTTGGACTATTTCTCCTTCCAGCCAGTGCACCACATCTGGTATATCAAAGGTCGTGGCATGTGCTATCCTGTCTGTGGGATGGTACATATAAAAGATACCTTGCTACTAATGGAAAATTGTAGCTGGTTTTTCCTATCACTGTGTAAAAAAATGAGCATATGTTTGACATCCAGTAGTCGATGATTAATAAAGCAATGTGCTCTAGTGTTGTTGTTAAAGTAAACAGACTTTAATTAAAGAAACCTGCCTCAATACCATAGCAGTTTAAACTTGTTTGTATAGCAACAGCTCAAAAATGTTTTAAACGTAGGCTATTAAGATATGATTATTGTGATATTTGGGAGAAAAAGATGGGAAGAGAGTAAACCCATTGTTGCACATAAGCTGCTTTTAAAAATCGGCAAGGAATCTGTTATATATGCTTTCTTACAGACATGACAGCACATACCATGGTATTTAATATACCATGCAGTTTGTGAGCAATCATTCGCTGAAATGTTAAATATGATAATAACTTCATGTTCTTCCCCTATTTTCTTTGTCTTCCCAACTTTACGCTGCCTGTCCTATCTATACATGCAGTCATACACTATGTATTTTTAGAAAATAAAATAAAAGACCTTGAATTCCTTAGCAGTAGCAGATTGTTGCACTTGACTTGACTCGTATTAATAGTTATGGGCCAGCTCACACATCATCCATCTTGTATCTGGACACGTTCAATTGATTAACATATATTTCCATCGCTGTTTTTCATTATAGACCGGTTTAAAGTAGCGAGGTATTTAAAGTGGACTCTTCAGTGTGCGAAACTGTTGGTAGGTAAAAACGTCTTTAAAGTGTTTACACATGATTATGTTCACCGAGCACAACATAATCACTAAGCACCGGGTACATACGTTAAGCCCATACTTCATCTCATTGCGTCTGCCGGTTGAGAAGGGACTAAGCCTGTCATCGTAAAACCAGATGAACTCATGTTGGTCTTAATGATTAATAACATTTATGGCTTTCTCCTGAACCAAGTGGCTCACAGTTAGACCTTACAACTCTCTGATGTAGGTCTTTGTTATGTCTTTCTTTCCCTCTCTCACCTCTGTCTTTATCTCTCACCTCTCTCTGCCTCTCCCCTTCTCTCTTCCCCGCCCCCTCTATCTCTCCTTCTCTC
>JAECMU010114316.1:2801-16647 GCA_016106625.1 Dracogyra subfuscus
ACATACATTATATAAGCATTTATTTTCACTCCAAAATTTAGAACATTTCCGTCTCAGTTTTTTGCTAGGGGGGGCAGTAGGGGCCTATATGTCCGCATCTGGCTGTAGTAGCCTGTACTACCGGTCCAAACAGGTGCTTCATTAACCGATTCACTCAACTGTCACTTGCGCCATATGATATACCCATGTCCCGAATGGTCGATGTACAATATTACAAAATAACATGGGCAAAATACAGCCAGAAGGCTTACCATTAAACATACATATTGTTTTAATTCTTCACTATTTCCTATAAGTGAACCATAATATGTGTCACAATTAGGAACTATAGTGGACCGTGATGAATGAACTCTCGCTCGGAAGTGATCTGTGTAGTGAGACCTTAAAGTCTAGTGACAGATTTTGTCAAACTTGGTTTGAAGTCAGTTTGATAATTTGGGTCATTTACACCATGAAAAGCTATACTAGACATGTCATGTGTAACTCAGGCTGCAAAATTACCGGGTTCGCATCGCAAAATGCGATGCATAATCTTGCGATCGCGATACAATATTCTAACAATGATTAGCAGTTTGCGATGCATATTTTTTGCAGCCATACTGAATTAAAAACTATGTAGATCGTGGAATTTTTTGCAATAAAAATCTATGGTTGATCGTGGGTGAAAAAATGCGCTTATGGTTGTCGATTTTCCAAGATCACGACGGAAAAAATGATTCGCCAATGATAAAACATGGTTGGCTTTTAAAAAATAAAATTAAAAAAAAATCTTGTGTGTGCCAGTATTTTGATTAGAAAATACTGTCGAATACGCAGAGGTTGTAACGTTCGATGTTTTGACAAGAACAGTGACGTAGCACTGTACAGTACTAGTTTCTACGTCATCGGGGTAACTTAATTTGCGAGCGGCCATGGCCTTGATCAGTTGATGCCTATATATAGCGGGCAGCATAACCCAGTGGTACAGTGCCTGCCTGATGCGCGGTCGGTCTAGGATCAATCCCCGTCAGCTAACCACTGGGGTTTTTCTCGACATAACCATATGTCCGACGCCGATATAACCGTAATTTAATGTGTTGAGTGCGTCGTTACAATTTTTTTATTTTTTAAATGATGCCTATATCGAAACTAACAGCAAATAAAATTCCACCAAACGTTTTCATAACAACCTAATTTAGGCAAAAAATTATATTGGTTTAAAAATTGGTAGATTAAAATGTTACTTCTTTCGTCGATTGAAAACATTCTATTTTTAGGTTGGTTTGCCTGTAAACATAAGGTTACTTAGGAATCAAAGTAGACGTTGGTTTAGGCAATGTGCAGATAGGTACACAGCAGTTGTCACATTTGTACATTAATTATTACAATAAATGTTCATCTGGTTCCGAGGCAATCTTCAACAACACAGTTAAATTAGTTAAGTCGGAATAAATTATCACTAACAGCAGTTGGCATCACAGTATGAATGAAATCCATCAGTGAAATACAACTGTGTTGTTGACGTTAACCTCGCAACCATGAGACAATGTTTTGTAATTAATACGCAAGTGTGACTTTATGACATTTCTGCTTGTGATAACTGGAGCAGACAATGATCATTATAACTTGTATAAAATATTTTCAATGGCCAGTTTAATTTTCAAATGGTCTGTTTCCCCATTTCTTTGTGTCCCCAGAACTTGCTATAAAAGATTAATATAAATGTTATGAAAGATTAATGAAACTATTATAATCAATGATTTTTTAGGTTTTGGAGTTGGGGATGTGCATGTTAATTATAAGAAAATTATATTAATGTTTGTTTTTTTAATTTAATAAAACCCCTAAAATAACTAATAACCAGTAATTATACCAAAAAAAGAAGAAAAAAAGTGAAGAGTAAAAATTAATAATAAATCAATAAAACCCTTAAAATAATTAATGACCTGCAATAATAATTATATATAACGGGTGCAGCCATTTTGTACCATCCCAGAGAATACGCCCTCTGGCAAGCCAGTGGTTACGTAATACTTAACACGTCACATCAGGAATGAGTGTTAGATCTGACGAAACAAAACATACCTGATTTTTTGCACGTGCCTTGCAATGTTCTTTATTAATATACATCCCCGTAAGCCAGTAATAAGCATATATTTTGTTGAATACAAAATAAACCACTACTGTCAGTTTCAAAATAACAGTATTATGTTTCGTCCATACATTAACCCACGAACTGTCTTGAGAATCGGTTTGTTGTGTTTTGTTTAACGACGCACTCAACACATTGTAACTACGGTTATATCGGCGTCGGACATATGGTTATGTCGAGGAGAAAACTCAGTGGTTAGCTGACGGGGATCGATCCTAGACCGACCGCGCATCAGTCGGGCACTGTACCACTGGGCTATGCTGCCCGCTTGAGAATCGGAGTATCATTTTAGTGAATTGGTCCTTTCTTTCCATGGCCTGCACATGTGATTTCTGATTGGCAGGTGTACAGGGTATATTGCAGGGTATCGTCCAGGTAAGTGATTACCACTGTCTAGACACGCGTATCAAAATACAGTTTTTTAAGATCACAGGGTATTGTGGGATAACCTGTCCCGACTACAGTGTTAATGGGCATAAATAATTTGCTAAAACCCTTGATTAAGTAGACTTTCCTAGTCAGAGACCGGATCCGGGGTGGGCGTGCCTGAACCCTAGTGGATGTGGGCACGTTAATAGAGTACCCATACCCATAGACTTTCCTGTCTAAAAATACAAAAATGACTAACTACATAGTACAAACAAATAAAAAAATATCACTTGGGTGTTGTGAGTGGTTGTTTTTGCTCCAATGCTCCTACCAATAGGCCTAATAATATGCATTTTTTTCTTTAGATTTTTTTAAGAGAGAACCCATTTTGTTTTATTGATCCAAATTGAAATATATTTAGTTACATAGTTTATTATACTATCATTGTATCAAGTCGTTTATGTTGTTTTACAAGTCAGGTTAATGAAAGCGCCCCTGCACATGTGCTGTAACCTCACCGTGGTGCAGGGGTGTAACATGTGTTTTAATTGAACTGTTGAATTTTTTATATTGATCATCAATTTTGTTGTTGTATTTACCATAGTTTGACACCCAATAGCCGATGTATTTTTCATGCTGGGGCGTCGTTAAACATTCCTTCATTAATTTGTTAATGAAAGCGAAGCGTCTTGTCGTAAATTAGACTCTTTTTAGAGCGTTTGTTTACACTGTGCATACGGACGGAGCTGATGTCACTTTGCCCCAAGCTATATAGTACAGGACTACACAATAAAACAAAACGGCTGACCCCAGTTAGCAGGAATAATCATGTTTTTTTATTAATTCTAAAATTACACATTTTTCACTTGTTAAAGTGTCAGAATGTGTTGGTGGTCCGGGTATGCATCTTTACCACACACAAGGCTCTTGTTTCAGTTTACCTTTCCTTTAAATGTCCTGGAAAAGTCAGTTTACCTCTTGGAATGTCCTGGAAGTTTAGGAAAGTGAACTTTTGAACAATATCAGTGTTACCAGTCTGTTGGCTTTGGATCCACGAGATAAGAAAAACCTCAGTTGTGAAAGATATTCTTCTCTTGTCGCATAGAGAAACCAGAATGGGATGTGGGTTTTTTGTCAGTAAGGATATGGAGGTAGAAAATCTGTTAGAACAATCAGTAGAGGCACAAAGATTGATTTGTGATCATGTAACATCTATTGGAGGGATCCAGAATGTGTAGCCCTTAACTATTTTGTACGATGTACAACAATGTACTTCAGGTGGCCATTGCCTACTGTACATTTTGCAATGATTTTATATATACATGTATATATATATTTCTCCCATCCCTGGCCATGCAAGACAGGCGCATTCCATGACATCAGCCCATGCAAAATAAATCTGTCTTGCATGACCACGTGACTTCTGTTGTTTGTGCTGATGCGCTGATATTAACATTGGGTGACGTCACATAAAACGGCAAAATAACGCAAGAAATACTTTTTATATTTAATAAAAACAAGGCAAGCCTCGTCCCTGACAACAAATTATGTACCCTCGGGTGGAATAGCCCTGTCCCACATGGACACATATGGAGGATTCTTTTAATACCACTATAGATGTGTCACATATGGTAATAAATAATATTTAAACATACAAATAGTTATGCACATATAAATATATACATAACTGTTTTTAGTTATTAACATGAATAATATTTGGTCAGGATAGTAACCACAAGCATGTACTGCATGTACATGTATGTATACTTAGACGCATATAATTGTACATCTTACTCATTGCAATGTAGATGAGGTATATTGTGCTGTTGGCTATAATATAAATAATAATTGGTTTCCTTTTACACAAGTAATATATTGTTTAAAATTTGTTCGTGTAAACTGTGTTAAGCTGCAACATTTGAATGATAATGCAGAATTGTACCTACCTGTAGACATGTATATTCTTGTAGTTCGTCCATTTAGCTTTTCAACATCAATTGGTAGTTTTATAACACTAACATACCCATGTATATATATATAGTCAAACCTGTCTTAAGCAGTCACACAAGGGAGTAGATAAAAGTGGCCACTTAAGACCTTGTGGCTGCTGATTACAGGTTGTGACATATAGTCTTTAAAACATATGTTGATGTTTCTTGTTTCAGCATCTATAATGCTAATTAATGAATGTTTGTTTAAAAGTTTACTATAAATAAACTTTTGACATGTTGCCTCCTTCAGTAAAAAACTGTTCCTGGAATGTATTAAATTAACCTTTCTCATCAAGTTTATTTTCTCTTTCCATTTAATTATTTAATTTCTACTTCATGTGGTGTATTGTCATAGTAAGTGAATCTACATATGTCACGTGTAGCCTGCCCATTTTGTAATTTTTTCTCAACTTTGGACATATTAATATTTTATTGGATTCAGATAATCTATGGGAAAAGAAACATCCATAGGTACATACTTCAAATCAATCAACAGTTTGTATCTGTGACAAACAATCAGAAAGTAATAGACCTCCAAAGTATATAATGAATTATAATTAAAAAAACTTTAGATGTCTTCTGTTCAAAATGAGTCCATTTTTAGATTCTCCAGGTATGAATTATGTAACATAGCAACTTTCAGCTCAATATCTTTATAATATTTTATCACAGCAATCGATTCATTTGATGAAGATGGAAATAACAAAAATGTATCCAACATTAGGATATCACTTTACAAATATTGTTATTGTTTTTCGTATATCTTGAAATCTTTATTAAAAATAATAATATTAAAACTTTGATCGGTCCTGCAAAGTCAGAACTGCCCGTGAATGTCAGACCGATATCATCTTTGGTTCAGTTAAAAGACGAGTCTGCTTGTGTTTCGTATTTATAAACCTTTTCGTAGGCAAAATAAGGAGTATGTCTTTTCACAAAGTCTACCAACACACAACAATATGGTAACCAAACTACTCCCCCACATACACACACATACTTTTGGTTTTACTGAATAAACAGTATGCTAGGGTGTTGTTAAACAAACATTTCTTTCCAAGTCATATATTCAGACACCTGGAAAAAGGTAAAATGGCCCTAGAAAATTAACCAAAATAGCCCTTAAAAGTCCTGGAAAATGAAACCATTTGAAGTGTATGATCCCTGTAATTTGGCATTACCAGAATCCAAAATTAAGTTTCAGATAATCTGAACAGACATAGAGAAAAGTGTGCCATACACTAAGTTAGACCTACATGTAAGCTAAATCTTACTTATAATGTTGGATTTCTTATAAAAAGATTCTTTTACAAACTGACAAACAATATTTTGTTTTACATCTTAAAATGCACTAGCCCATCAGGCTACCAGGTTGGTATTTAAATTGTCACTAGTATTTTATATTTAACTTTAAATAGGTTTCATAACTTAATAATAACACACCCATGCACTAATGCTACCGTAAATATTTGCTCTTTTTTCCAGAGGAAGTGGAAGAAGTTTTTGCAGAAGATTATGATGATCCATCCAATCCAGAACCTGCCCCAGAAGCACCTATTCAGACTGCGAATGTTCCTCCCATTCAGGTTACCATGGTGCATGTAACCCCAGACAAAGAAACGCCCACGGCTGAGACTTTGATATTCGAAACCATAAACTGTCCTAACAAGTGGAACCCTTATCACAAGTGTGTCAGTTACTGTCGCACCCAGTGGGGCGTGAAGGAATTCATCCCGGAGCCAGTCATGTTGAAACGTCGTGACCGCCACCTTCGAAAATATCCACTGCCTGATGGCTGGATAGAGGTTGCTGATCCTAAAACGTTAGTTCTTATTTTGTATGTACATGAAGTATGTAACTTTATTTTTACCATACCATATAAAAATAGACTTGTCATAAATCTACAAGTTCTCACTTGTTTTGTTTTGTTATTGGCATACATTATCAGTCCTCGAAATTTGCGGCAGCAATCGGCAATGCTATCGCAAACTTGAGTGAGGAAAAGTCTGTAGGCATTTCTCTCTGAACTCTGTCCAGTTACATATCCCATAAAAAAAACATAAATTTATTGTGTGTAGCTCTGTTTCCTCATTTAATATGTATTGGTTTATTCCAGTATAGAAGCTTACGAAAGTAAAGTTGAGATATGTTATGTTTCAGCATATTATTACAGCAGTGGATCATATATGAATGATTGTAACAGCATTAATCTTTTCTTTAAAACTGCCATCATAGTACCGTTGTAAACTTTATTTGCGACAGCATTTCACTGCCATAGCAAACTTATCAGAATTTCAAGGTCTGCATAATCATTCAACTGTCAATTTTGTTGTTGTTTTGTTGGTTTGTTTAACGACGCACTCAACACATTTTAATTACGGTTATATCGGCGTCAGACATATGGTTATGTCGAGAAAAAAACCCAGTGGTCAGCTGACGGGGATCGATCCTAGACCGACCGCGCATCAGGCGGGCACTGTACCACTGGGCCACGCTGCCCGCTCATTCAACTGTCAAAGAGAACTATAGGCTTTGTCTCTGTCCATTCGTCCATCTGTCTGTCTCAAGTATACAATGCACTTTTTCTGACTTGTTTACCCAGTACTTCAAGATATTAAGCTGATATTTTATACATGATAAATATATAATTACAGATCACATTTAACTTTCATAAGAACTTGTCCATTTTTGACAGAGTTATTGCCCTTAGGAGATATGAAAATTTGGTGATCTCAGTAGGCCTAGGGATATGTATTGTTCTCAGAATGCATTGGTACCATTCTGCTTGTCGCATGACATACATTTTGGTTTAGCCGATTTTTGGAAATGTAGAGTATTTCCTTGAAATTTAGTAAAATAGGGTTAATTCCAGGAATATTTTATTAGCCAAAGACTAAATTTTGTAGCCATTTTGTTTAATAATTGGCTAATTTGTCAATGTACAGGGTGAGCCCTGCGATTGTTATTACTGGCTATAAGTTCATTGTCACCTACTGTTTATTTTCTTAATGACAACAGTATTTATTTGCATCAAGAATTTTTTTGAAATATTTGATTTCAGTGGCAGATATTACTACTGGAGCATTACAACAGACCAAGTCTCTTGGCTTTCACCACTTCATCCCAAGTCAACCATCACACTGCCAGCCGACAGACTCCAAGGTAAGACGTTATAAACCAAGGCAGGGTTAGTCTGAGTGATCAGAAAATGTAGCAAAATTGTCTAAAAAATGCAAAACCTAGAGCTATTTTACAACAAAATATCAATAATTACACACATTATTTTTGCATCGGGATCGGGGCATAGCTCACTAGTAGAGGACATTAAAATACTAGGATCAGGGCATAGCTCACTATTAGGATCGGGGCATAGCTCACTAGTAGAGGACATTAAAATGAACTACTAGGATCAGGGCATAGCTCACTATTAGGATCGGGGCATAGCTCACTAGTAGAGGACATTAAAATGAACTACTAGGATCAGGGCATAGCTCACTAATAGGATCGGGCATAGCTCACTAGTAGAGGACATTATAAAATGAACTACTAGGATCAGAGCATAGCTCACTAATAGGATCGGGGCATAGCTCACTAGTAGAGGACATTAAAATGAACTACTAGGATCAGGGCATAGCTCACTATTAGGATCGGGGCATAGCTCACTAGTAGAGGACATCAGAGCATAGCTCACTACTAGGATCAGGGCATAGCTCACTAGTAGAGGACATCGGGGCATAGCTCACTAGTAGAGGACATTAAAAATGAACTACTAGGATCAGGGCATAGCTCATGAGTAGAGCATAAGAAATTACAAATACACTATTGAGATCAAGGTATACATTAAAACCAAACTACTGAGATCAATGTTAATTATAATTTTTGTTTTTATTTTTCAGCGATGATTGATAGCTCAGCGCGAGTTACCTTGAATGACAAGGTCATTGAGGAGGAACAAATGGACATGGAGAGTGATCTGGTAAGAACAAAGTTTGAATTGAAGTTACATGTGGAGCAGACACATTCTGGGTTGTTAGCCGATCTGGATTTGTTTCAGAGTGACACAATCAGCTGTGGTTGTTTTGTTTCAGAATGACATGAGTAGCTGTGATTGTCTCTGTTTTGTTTCAGAATGACATGACTAGCTAGGATTGACTATGTTTTGTTTCAGAATGACATGAGTAGCTGCGATTGTCTATGTTTTGTTTCAGAATGACATGAGCAGCTGCGATTGTCTGTTTTGTTTCAGAATGACATGAGTAGCTGCGATTGACTATGTTTTGTTTCAAAATGACATGAGTAGCTGCGATTGACTATGTTTTGTTTCAAAATTACATGAGTAGCTGTGATTGTCTGTTTTGTTTCAGAATGACATGAGTAGCTAGGATTGTCTATGTTTTGTTTCAGAATGACATGAGTAGCTACGATTGACTATGTTTTGTTTCAGAATGACATGAGTAGCTGTGAATGTCTATGTTTTGTTTCAGAATGACATGAGTAGCTGTGATTGTCTATGTTTTGTTTCAGAATGACATGAGCAGCTGTGATTGTCTGTTTTGTTTCAGAATGACATGAGCAGCTGTGATTGTCTATGTTTTGTTTCAGAATGACATGAGTAGCTGTGATTGTCTATGTTTTGTTTCAGAATGACATGAGTAGCTGCGATTGTCTATGTTTTTTTTCAGAATGACATGAGTAGCTGCGATTGTCTATGTTTTGTTTCAGAATGACATGAGCAGCTGCGATTGTCTATGTTTTGTTTCAGAATGACATGAGTAGCTGTGATTGTGTTTTTACTTCAGTGACACAAGCAAGTGTGATTGTGGTTTTGTTCAGTGACACAAGCAAGTGTGATTGGGTTTTGTTTTCAGTGACATGAACAGCAGTGATTGTCTGTGTTTCCTTCCAAAGAGGGGAAAGATGTAGCCCAGTGGTACAGCACTCGCTTGATGCGCAGTCGGTCTGGGATCGATCCCTGTCGGTGGGCCCATTGGGCTATTTCTCGTCACAGCCAGTGCACCACGACTGGTATATCAAAGGCCGTGGTATGTGCTATCCTGTCTGTGGGATGGTGCATNNATGAAGTGGCGACAGCAGGTTTCCTCTCAATATCTGTGTGGTCCTTAACCAATGTCTGATGCCATATAACCGTAAATAAAATGTGTTGAGTGCGTCATTAAATAAAACATTTCTTTCTTTCTTTCCTTTCAGAGTGACATGAGCAGCTGTGATTATGTGTTTTCTTTCAGTGACACAAGCAGCTGTGATTGTGTGTGTTTTCTTTCAGTGACACAAGCAGCTGTGATTGTGTATGGTTTTTTTTTCAGTAACATGAGCAGCTGTGATTGTCTGTGTTTTCTTTCAGTGACACAAGCAGCTGTGATTGTGTGTGTTTTCTTTCAGTGACATGAGCAGCTGTGATTGTCTGTTTTCTTTCAGAGTGACATGAGCAGCTGTGATTGTCTGTGTTTTCTTTCAGTGACATGAGCAGCTGTGATTGTCTGTGTTTTCTTTCAGTGACATGAGCAGCTGTGATTGTCTGTGTTTTCTTTCAGTGACATGAGCAGCTGTGATTGTCTGTGTTTTCTTTCAGAGTGACATGAGCAGTTCGGAATCTTCGAGTGAAGATGAACGAGAGCAGCGCCGAGACCGCGGCCGTGACAGACGATATGGGCGAGGTAACCAAGGAGACAAGAAAGGTAAACAATAACACTAGACTCATCGGTAAACAGCTTACAGTCCACCAGTCTGATACAAATAACACAACATAACATTATTGTAAGACTAGACTAACCGTTAAAGAGTTTAGTCTCCCAGTCCACCAGTCTGACAGAAATAAAGGAACATTATTATAAGCTTTTGACAAAATAAGTTAGTTGCAGAGGAGTTGCTGCAAGGAATATTTTTGGAGGGTGCAGATTTCTACAATTCTGTCCATTTTTATTTTCATTCATGACCATGGAAAAACTTCAATTTTATGAATGATGCTTGATCTTGAAGCATTATCTAGTAAATATTGTCTATTTTTTGCACCACAACTGGTATATCAAAGGCTGTTGGGTGGTGGATATAAAACATCTCTTGCTACTAATGGAAAGTATTTATGGGTGAGACTATATGTCAAAATCAGCAAATGTATGACATCCAATAGTCTATGGTTAATAAATCAATGTGCACTAGTGGTGTTTTTAAAACCAGTGACAGTGTTCATTCATTGTATTTTAGAAAACATGTACAGTGTTTTTCTTCCATAGCATATTTGAGCAACATGTGTACAGACGTTGGTAAACCATCAAGCCATGTCAAAAAATAATGCAGATATCAGAAAACTGGAAAAAAAAGCTTTTGTTTAACGACACCATTAAAGCACATTGATTTATTAAACATTGGCTATTGGATATCTAAACATTTTCTTAATTTTGACAAATAGTCTTAGATGAGAAACCTGCTACATTTTTTATTAGTAGAAAGGGATCTCTGTTATATGAACCATCTCACAGACAAGATAGCACATAGCATGGCTTTTGGTATACCAGTCGTGGTGTATTGGCTGGAACGAGAAATAGCCAGAGTTCGACAAATCCACTAGCCCGACGCCCATGGCTAGTGGTTTTTAAGTTCAGGCTAGTGAGAAACGCAAAACCACTAGCCCGCAGGGCTAGTGGTTTCCACCCCTCATCGCTCGATTGTGTGGGTTTTTTTTCTCTCTCTCTGCTGAAATTTCAATTAATAAATTCGATTGTGACATTTGTCATCGAATAATATCATCGAAATCAGTATATAATAATAATCTACTTGAACTAGGTCTGCAAACTGCAGTAACATGCTATCACTACATCGCCAGTTACAGCATGCATTGTTTACTTTTCCCTTTCAAGTTTCTGGCACAGGAAATAAGTCTAATGACATGCGTGTTTTGATTGGTTGGACACGTCACGTGGTAGTTAACTCGCACATATGTTTTAGACTAAAACTCGGAAATCACCATTCGCGACAACAAGTTAATCTCAAACCAAGTAAACCCCAGTCATGCTTTGAATTTCAGTGTTTGTTTTATTTACCTATTGTTTTCTAATTTGACAATTCGCTGACATGTGGTTATTGGCAATCAGGAAAACAACGTACTTTAATCATAACCGCACTCGGCTTGGCCTATTACGTGTACTCAGACCGTGTAGCGGTCTGGATAACGTGTCACAGCAGCCGATGCAAAGTGGTACCTTTTTTGTTCATCAATTAACAATGGATTAGATGTTACCGTTATATTCTTTTGATATCAACATGACCCGGGATGATGCCCTGTATTTGAGCAATTGGCATCACCGTTCCTGGCGACAGAAATAGTAGGGTCCTAAATGTATAACAGTAACCCACTATCGAATACACTAAACCATCTATTACTGTCGGTCACACTCTCATACCCTCATTTAAATTTAATTATTTTTATAGTGGGTTTAGATATCCACCATGAGTTTGCTTAAACATTTTTTTTAACAAAAAACTTTAAAAAAAACCCCAAAAACGTACAAGAAAAAAAAGAAGAAGAAAGTTACAACATGATTTTAAGTGTTTGTTTTATTTTACTGTTATACTCGTAAATGTGTAATGTTACAAAAAGTATATAAAAATCCAGTTATAATTGATCAGGAATTTGGGCTAGTGCTTTATCTTGGTGGGCTAGTGGTTTTCACAAATCCACTAGCCCTGTGGCTAGTGACTTTTCAAAATATTTGCCATACTCTGGAAATAGCCCAATGGGCCCAACGGCGAGGATTGATCCCACACTGACAATGGACACTTTACCAATGGGCTACATCCCGCCCTGCAGAAAATGAGAAAGAGCAATCACTGAAACATAATTCTGATCAGCTTAACAATCCGTATTCTGTTATTAACCATTCAATTTGGACAAAAATATGTTGGTTTTGGTTTTGAATTAGTGGCAAAGTGCTTTACGGTGTATACTACCAAATCAAATCCCAATAGTAACGTATGTGGTTAAAACTTTCTGAGATCAAAATTATTATTTTTAAAAACGTGCGTTTGCCGGTCCCACTTTTGTCATTCTTGTTGGTCCGAAGCACCTGTCCATTTCTATTATTAGAACAAAATTCCAGTATGTCAAGTGGATCGGCCTACCCAGACATCGGTATCTCGTACACGATTTAAAATAATAAATAAATAGTGGTCAATAGTGCTGGTGTTGCAGATGTTTGTGATTTTAAAGTCTGCCTAAGTATATTGCCAGTCACTGAAGTCGGACCTACTGTAGTGTCAATCGACTGCCACTAGGCTACACATCTGTCAAAGTCGCTGAGCCGGTCAAGAGATTAAACACATGTTAATGATAGCACCATTCTTAGTTTAGAGAGCCATCATGATTTTACATTCCAATTAAAACAAAGGACTAGAATTTGCAACTGGTTACAATCAACACCTGTCGACACCTATGTATGGAGCTCTGTTGGGTCGCATATCCTAGTCTGAAGCGAGAGGCTTTTGTGCAATACAAACTGCTTAAAATAGCATAAAATATACTGAAATAATCAAAAAAAATTTTTATTGTTGACTGTTCAATGTAGTGTATCCAATAATTATAAAGGATTTTAAAATTAACAAAAGGTTTCCACCTTTTATGTTAACAAGTGGGGGTAAGCAGGACGGCTATATGTACTGTTATCTCTAATGCCAGTAGAGGTCAAATTTCATCCAATCAGTGATGACGTTAGTACTCTCTTTGTCTAAACATGTGCTAGCTTGATCTGTCAAACATTTCTACGGTGCAATCTTTTATTAATTTTCAGAACACTATACTGTCATGTCATGTCATATGGTTTAACGTGCACATTCAGAACAAGCTGTTGTAGCGCATGCCTGTCGTGGGCGCAAGACAGAAAGTTGGGGGGGGGAATGTAGGAGGGGCCACCTACACTGGCAGATGCAAGGGAGCACCAGCAGTCCGATCAAGATCGGTAGCAGGCGGGATACACTGTACTGAATACTTGTACTTTTTATACATATATGGGAATTAAAATTCATAACTTTTATTCCTTTTTATATTATTTATTCCATTATGTAAAATATATACAATTTGTGGGGTTTTTTCACTGATGTGATTGAAAAAATAAGTTTCATGTTTATCGTTTCGTGTTCACAGGGTACGAAGTTAAGGTTCGCCCGGTCGCCCGTGGCGAGTCAAAATGGCATCGGGCAAGTCAAAACTTTATCACATGTCGCCCGCCTGGCGACCCAAAATTTCCGCGTATTATGTTAGGTATAAAATGCAAATTACTAGTTAATCAGGAAGTTTAATTTTTATTTATTGTTTTCAACTGGTTTCCTGTTACTGTTACTGTGCTAT
>JAECMU010114380.1:881-11140 GCA_016106625.1 Dracogyra subfuscus
TTTTTAATGTTGGGGTGTTCGTAAACATCCATTCTACAGGCGTCTGACCTGATTCAAAATTAGTTTCACGGCAGATGTATCTGACTAAAGGAATTTACCTTCAGAATTAAAGTTTGTTTTGTTTAACGACACCACTAGAGCACACTGGCCTTCATAATTAAAGTGATTTGTGCGACAAATGGAGAATTCTGCGAAGGCGAGTTGGATACGTTTTTAAACTAGTTGTAAAATAAATGACATCTAACAGATACAAATGTTGTACTATTTTATTTCTTACATATGCTGAAGAAAAGAAAAAAGGAACAATTTTAAAATAAATTTAAATTCTTTTTTCTAAGAAAAAACTATTTACGGCTCTTGCGCTTAATTAACTTCGTGAACCTCTTTTCACTGCAATCTGAAGGCTGTAGGCTATATTCATGACGGGTGTCACCGGTGGAACAGGATGTACTCACCTTTTGCGAACACCTGGCATGGCCGGTGTAAATGCAGCCAACCGTTTGTCGCAAAAGCTCGTTAGACTGATTTGGACGCTACAAAATAAACCGAATTACCACTTCGGGAACCAATCAAATAGTTAGCAAAAACGTTTGCTGGTTGAATTTGGGGCAGATATCATCACTGTTTTACAGTGATTCACGAGTGCGTGCCATCAAAGCAGGATATATTAATGTGCTCTATCCTAGTGTAAGTTTAACTTTTTAAAGCTATTCTATGGATCTCCAAGGGGAGTAGTAATTTTATCTCTGTGATATGTTAAATTGTTTTTGCAGTTCTTTACACTGTTTTTATTTAACTGTTGAATTTTTATATTGATGTTGGTTATCGCTTAATGTTTTACTTTAACACCAAATAGCCGATGTATTTTTCGTTTTAAACTTCCATTCATTCAAAGGAGTGGCGGTCCTCCTAATGACGAGCACCTAATAGTGGATCATGCAAGCGATCACGACTGCTGTGCCTTACGTCCTTTCGACTGCTTTCAGCAGAGATACGATTTTGATATGGGAATACCGTGTTGTTGTGGAGATTCATTTGAAGCCGCAAGGGAAATTGGGATGGAATTGTTTTTTAGTTATCCGACATTACAGCATGCAACTTATTATGTTATGCAGTAAATAATAAGCTTTGATTTGATTTATATATATACAGTGAAACCCCTCAAAACCGGACAGCCATGGGACCAAGAAAAAAAATCCGGTTTTAAGGGGTATCCAGTTTACAGAGGTTTTAGTATTGTGATAAACCGTTTGTTGGTTGGTGTTCTCTACTGATATAGTAATCACGAACGGAAAAACATCTAAACATGAAGTAAAGAAAATAATGTTTGCCCGTTTGATCACATCGGCAAAACAAATAAAATAAATAAATCTAATTGTATACATTTATCCCAGTGGAATAACTAAATAAAAAGTAATATAAGTTATATGTATATAAAGTACGAGTATTCAGTAATTTTAATTCAATGTATTGTACAAAACACTCACAAGGAGCAGGTATGACATCATTCAGGCTTTTGGCAGCTTCAGCAAGCACGTGTTTAGACTGATTACTACCAACATCTCTGATTGGCTGACCAATCACTAATCTTGACCTCTACCGGCTCAACAACAAACAAACAAAAAATGCCGAAACCATTTACAAGTTTCAAGACCTTTATCATTATTAGATACACTACATTAAATAGTCCACAATAAATGCATGCAAATTTTATGTTATTTTAAAGCAGTTTTCATTTCACAAAGGACTCTTGCAAGTTTGTCAGGACACTTATGACACTCGATCCGACTGGCCTCTGTACACAGGTGTTGATTGCAACGACGCTTCCACCGAGACAGTGATTGTAACCAGTTGCAACCTTTGGGTCCTTTGTTTTAATTGGATTGTAATGCCTTGATAGCTTTTTTCACCGAGATTGGTGTTATTGTTAACAACTGTTCAATCTTGCGACCGACTCCGCGGATTTGAACGAATGTCTTAAGCCTAGTGCAGTGGTGCATGCAAGTGACCATTTGTTTTATTAAATTTGGGACCAGTTCAAGTCTTGAGAATCAAAATCCGCATCAGTTTATTGATGTAAACAAATAAACACGCCAAAGCCACATTGCCCCCCACCCCAATAATAAAAAACGGACGCATGCTTTTGACCGACATGAATGACAGAAGTGGGAGCGGCAAACATATGTTTTAAAACCAATAATATCGGTCTCGGAGATTGACATTGGGGCTTCTTTAAAAAAAAAAACATAGTGTAGTAGGGTTGTGGTGGTGCACGAAGTCGCTGTGTAGTCCATGCCCTATTAAGATTGGATGTTGGGTGGTCTAGTTCAGTTTGAGGATTGTAGGGTTGATTCCCCTTTGTGGACCTGTCGGGTTTCCTGTTTCAACAACCCTACATTCGTCAACTCAGGACTAGCTGCAACACTGTTGCGAATTTTTTGAACAATTTGCGAATTGTATTTTAATTTTACGAAATCAATTTGTGTAATACTTGATATTTTGGCGAAACTTTTGACCACCGAGAGCTAGCCCTGGATCTATCTGATTGGTTTATAACATGGCCAGTTGGTTAGCATACCGTAAATCACATAAACTAATCCATCATACGTTGTTGTGCCCAGTCTGATTGACCGCAGCTCTGGACCCAATTTCACAAAACATTGTAAACCTAGTTTTGCACGTAAATGTAAATCTACGACTAAACCACAGTTTTTATTACTATTATAGTACAACAGCAAGCAGCCCTTGGAAATCGGACAAGTTTGCTACGGCAGTTAAGTCGCAAATCAATTTTGCAACGGCACTACAGCGGCAATTTTAAAGAAAAGATTAATGCTGTCAAAATTATTCATATATTATTCACTACAGTAATAATATGCTAAAACATGACATCTCAACTTTACTTTCGTAAGCTTCTATACTGGAATAAACCGATTTATGTTAAATTGAAAACATTGGGCCACATTCAATTATAAATGCTTTTTTCTGGGATCTGTAATTGGACAGAGTTCAGAGAAAAATGCTTACAGACTTTTCACCACTCTCAGATTTGCGACGGCAATGAAATGCTGTCGCAAATCAATTTTGCAATAGCTTTTGCGACGGCATTGCCGATTGCCGTCGCGAATTTCGAGGGCAGCAACAGATATTGTTAAAAGTACACATATTTGATTTTTGGTTGTCCTTAAAATGCTCCATCTTCTGTAATGATGTAATTTTCTGTATAAGATAGATGACAAACCCTTGTAAATGCATGTGTGATATAACTGCTAGTCGCTAACGTAAACGTACGATGTTTTGAGAAATATAGCCTACCGCAGAGCTCCATGATTTACACACATAAAGGCCCTACCCCCTTCCCCGTGGGCCGGCCTCAGTGGAGAGGTTAAGTCACTAGACATAAGGCTGGTAGGTACTGTGTTCGCATTCCGGTACCGGCTCCCACGTAGAGCGAGTTTTAACGACTAGATGGGTAAGTGTAAGACCACTATATCCTCTTCTCTCGCACTAACCCACTGTCATGGACAGACAATCCAAGTAGCTACGATATGTGTCCAGTACAGCGTGCTTGATTTTAGTTAGATTATAAGCATGACAATAATTGAAATGAAATGAAATTCCCCATACTATACAGTCTGGGGTAAAATACGCACAAAGATTCAGTTGATGCTAATTGGTTTCAGTAACCTGTGTGGCGAAAGCTGTGTTCTCCCTTTGGACTCTAGATGAAATAATCACAATTTACCATGTTATGTTTATATATGTTGAAAATATTGTGTAATTGTAGTAAAAAACGCGTACTTTTGTTTTTATTTACAGGTAGCGTTTCTTTCCATATTCAGACATGGTATTTCTTGTTACAAAGTTTAGTAGGCTCACTGGCATTGGTCAGAATTTTAAGGTCGTCTGCAGAAAGTCATTCGACAGGTGGAGCTCTTCCAGGGCTGCGTTGGATGACGTCAGATGTTTCCTCGAACAATTCGGTGGTGGATCCGTAGACTTGGAAAAAGATGATCAATCCGGAATAGCTATTATTACGTTGAATAACACTAAGAAACGAAATGCGTTAACAGGTACTCAGGATGTTATTTACAAAGTCTTTACACACATTTATTAAAATATATATTAATTTAGCCTAATTTGTTATTGACGTATGCATAGTTTATTTGCAATTAAACATGTTTTCGTTTGCTGTGCTTGTTTTTTGACTATTTGATTTAATATTAATAATAATAAAATCATGAATGACGGAGTATTTTTGTTTTTTTCATTGGTATCCGGTCAAATATTGCAGAGGCGGATCAAGGGGTGAACAGCCCCCCTCCTCCCAATTTTGCGAGTTATAATTTTATTATTTATTAATTTTCATTTTTTTTACGACCCCTCTTCAAACCTCTCCCAAAGTTCCCTTGGCATTCCGCATCATGTCATTGGGGCCGCCCTAAATGGACTTTTTGGATTCGTCACTGTATTGTAAACCTATACGCCTTTTTACATATTATGCTTGTTCTCGCCGCAGTGCAAGGATTATCAGGCCCAAGGGAACGGGGATGGGGGAGGCTGTGTCCCAACTTGAGGTCGAAAATGTATGGGTTGTTTAAAGATAAAAAGCTGGTTTGTACCTCCACCTCCTTCCACTCCCACTACAGACTATGGCCCTCCGCACTAGAGATTGTGTCCTAGATATCGTTCCTACGGGCCTGATTATTGTGGTTTTCCGTAAGTATATTGCTACACATTCTCCCTATCTCTTTAAAAAATATATATATATGTGATCATATTTTCAAGTCTATGCTTTTTGCTTGTAGAAATTTCAAATATTTAATAAATTGTTAATACTAACTTAATAGTTCGATGTTGTGTTTTGTTTTGTTTAGTTTATTTTCTTTTTCTTTTTTTTTAAAAGTTGAGATGAAGCATTCAAGACTGCACGCTTTTAAAACTGCCTTGTAGAAATACGATTCTGAATACCAAAACTCTTCCAGATTTACTAATTTGTGGTTGACTAAATTTTCTTACACCATTTCGATGATCTAATGTTTTTTCTTTTTTATTGTCGCTTTAATTTTTAATTTTTTTAAATATTTTTTTAATTTTTATTCTAGTGAGTTCTTGTGTGTTATTTTGATCTATGCATAATAAGTCTGTAATGGATAAGACAGTTGTTTAAATTTAGTTATGATTTTATAATTTTTCCATTGATGGTCATCTATTTTTCAAAATATTATTTTGATTAACACCCAACAATCAAAGTATTTTTGTGCTGAGCTGTCGTTAAACATTCATTCATTCATTCATTCATTAAATGTTTCTAGTCAGGCAATGAAGATAGTTTATGCCTATTGCTTATATTTCTTAGGACCTTTTATATAATACTATTAAATTTATGACTTTTCTTTTTGTGTCAAGGTAAAATGATGGTAGAACTGTCTGACAGAATACGTGAACTAGAAGAATGGGACAAAGGAAAGGGCCTGATATTGCATGGAGCTGGTGGTACTTTCTGCTCTGGTGCTGATCTGAACTTTGTGCGACAAATTAACACTAGTGCTGGTGGTTTCAAGATGGCTACATTTATGCATGATGTCGTGCTTCGTTGTCGACGTCTGCCCTTGATTAGTGTTGCCCTCATTGAGGGAAGAGCCCTTGGGGGTGGCGCCGAGATGAGTTTGTCTTGCGATTTCAGAATCATGACAGAATCTGCTAAAATTGGTTTTGTACACATCAAACTTAATGTTACACCAGGATTTGGCGCAGCTACATTTCTGACCAAGTTATTAGGACCAGCGAAGGCTTTAGATTTATTAACTTCTGGAACATCTGTTGATGCATCTCTTGCGCACGAGATGGGTCTTTGCCAGAGTATAATAACTAATACCTCTGATGCAGTGCACGAGTCTAAAGAATGGCTGATCAGTCGATATTGCAAGCACGATGCTAGTATAACCAGGTCACTGAAAGGCATAATTACAAATAGTGAAGAGAGTAGCTTCAAAGAATCGTTAGAATATGAAAAACAGGTTTTTCAAAGGAACTGGTTTGCGCCATTACACGAAGCAGCTTTGGCTAAAAGTATGAAACATGATTGATTCTTAGATGTAAATAACATTCTGGTTATAATTTCAGGAAACAACTGAATCCATTCTACAAGTCTTAGTACCCGTTTTAGCTATTCCTTTATTTATCAGTTTTTGTTTTTGTTTTTTGTTTTGTGTGTGTGTTTTTTTTTAATACTTCTGGGTGTTGTTTTTTGTGTGTGTGTGGTTTTTTTCTTCTTCTTTTTCTTTCTTTTTCATTTTTCTTTCTTTCTGTTTCTTTTCTGTTTCTTTTTTATTAGTGATGTTGATGAGATAAGTTGTTATATGCAATATATCTGAGGGTTCATACCTGTAATTTATTATCTATAAAATATTTCCATGACTTGCCACAACCATTTTTCTCTTTCTTTTTTTCTTCATCTTTTTTTGAATTGAGACTTTTTAATGATTTTTTTTGTTGTTGGTATACATCAATATTTAATCTTAAATATTGCAATATTTTATTGCGAATAGCTGATCTCTTCTTTGTTTTATTTTAAATGGATTCAAAATGTCCTGAATTTCCAGATCTACAAAAATGTATATTTGAACATTCTTCAACTTTCTACAGTTTCCGTGACCCATATGAACTTTGTATATACCTATAGACATCTTAGTTCTATATACCAGTCGATATTCGTCTATATCTCTGAACAAATTACACTATTTTCTCTTTGTTCTGTTTGAAGGTTTTACCAGTGAAATGTATTTAGGATACATTGCTTATGTTTTGTTGAGTTTTGTTTTATTGACCATTAGTAACTCTTTGTAGGGTTAAAACCTTTTAGAGAGTTAATTTTAATATGCAGCATCATTATAAAATAAAAGGTTTGAAATTAAATTTGTTTTCTTGTGTTTTGAGAATGACAGATAAGAAAATCATGGTATTTAGTTAACATTCAAAATGGTTCACAAATGAAGAAAGGGAAGAAATGTTTTATTTAAAGACGCATTCAACACATTTATTTACGGTTATATGGTGTCGGACATATGGTTAAGGACCACACATATTAGGAGAGGAAACCCGCTGCCGCTACTAATTTTTATTAACGGGAAGGATTTTTTTTATATGCACAATCCCACAGAAAAGATAGTACATACCACGGCCCTTGTTACACCAGTTGTGGAGCACTGGCTAGAACGAAAACTAGGTTATGAACGACATGTATACTGAACAAAATAAGAAACTTCCGCTAAATTTGCTTGAACATAACTTGATGAAAACAAACCAGGGGAATAATTGTTATATATGTGTTTAAAGAGTGGTCCATGATGCATCGTTTGGTGAAAAAAAAAATCATGGTCATAGGCTAACAGAAACTGGGAGAAATTTTGACCAAGTGTGGTAGGGGTTAAAAAAAGAAAGAAAAAAAAAGCCCACTTAATAACGGATATGACCACCTCTTGAATTGACAGCTGCAGTGCATCACAGGCGCATATAATTTACTAAAGTGTTGATTTCTGCCTGTTGAATATTGTTCCATTCTTGGATGAGCGCTTGACGAAGTTCGTTGACGTTAGCGGGAGCCAGACTATCCCAGACATGCTCGATGAGGTTCAGATCAGGACTTTTAGCGGGCCAGTTATCAATGAAATGGGTGTTATTTGTCCGAAGAAAATTTACAGTGTCTCTAGCTGTATGAGAGGTGACATTATCATGCTGAAAAATCGAGATGTTGGCGTTGTTATGGAACAAAGACATGACGTGATGAGCGAGAATGTTATCGCGGTAACGTTGAGCATTTAAATTGCCATCAGTGACGACTAGTGGTGAACGATAACCATGGGCAATGGCTGCCCAAACCATGATAACCCCCACACCCGAAATGATCTCGTTCAAGAACGCAGTCATCATAACGTTCATTTCTCCTACAGTAGACGAGCACTCTGCCATCACCACATTGTAAAGGAAATCTGGATTCATCCGAAAAAAAGAACGGTATTCCAGCGTCGCCGTATCCAACGAGTGTTTACTGACCATTAGTAACTCTTTGTAGGGTTAAAACCTTTTAAAGAGTTAATTTTAATATGCAGCATCATTATAAAATAAAAGGTTTGAAATTAAATTAGTTTTCTGGTGTTTTGAGAATGACAGATAAGAAAAGCATGGTATTTAGTTAACATTCAAAACGGTTCACAAATGAAGAAAGGGAAGAAATGCTTTATTTAACGACGCACTCAACACATTTTATTTATGGTTATATGGCGTCAGACATATGGTTAAGGACCACAGATTTTGAGACGAAACCCGCTGTCGCCACTTCCTGAGCTACTCTTTCCGATTAGCAGCAAGGGGTTTACACCTACCCATTGCGCCTTGCGGAGCACTCTATCAGGGTTTGGAGTCTGTATCTGGATTAAAAATCCCATGCCTCGACTGGGATCCGAACCCAGTACCTACCAGCCTGTAGACCGATGGCCTAACTACGACGCCACCGAGGCGTATTTCTGAAGGAGACATGTCAAAAGTTGATTTATAGTCAACTGTGAAACACACATCCGTTGATTTGCAGTACAGACGGTAAAACAAAAAACAACAAATGTTTTAAAGACTATTATGTGGACCCCGTCAGCTAACCACTGGGGGTTTTCTCGACATAACCATATGTCCGACGCCGATATAACCGTAATTATAATGTGTTGAGTGCGTCGTTAATTTTTTTATATTAAAATGTGGCAACCTGTACTCAGCGGCCACCTGTCTTAAGCGGCCACTTTTATCTACTTCCTTGTGTGGCCGCTCAAGACAGGTTTGAATGTGTTTATACAGACATACATACATACATACATACTCTGTCAAAAATGAAACGCATAGGCGAAATATTCATGGAATTATCCCTTTAATACAAAGTGGCATAATTGTGTTATTTATGATCGTATCACAGTCAAATTGGATATGAGTATGTGACAATGTTCTTGCTATGGACTGACGGCAGTGGGAGTCAACAAACAGCGTCGCACGAGGGCGCTGAAATCAGTACTTTGTGTGGTCACCAACAACAGCAATCACTGCGCGACATCTCCTTGGCATAGACCGAATGAGTCTCTAAATCCGGGCACTGGAATCCTAGCCCATTCTTCCTGCAGTGCATGTGGCAGTTGCGGGAGCGTCTGAGGCTTCGGGTCACGCTGATGTACACGACTGTCCAGTTCGTCCCATAGATGTTCAATGGGGTTGAGATCTGGCGATCTTGATGGCCATGGCAGCACATTAATGTTCTCATTCTGTAGGAAATCCATTTTCACACGTGCCGTATACGGCCTGGCACTGTCCTGCTGAAAAGGTTTTCTATGTCGATCCAAAATGGGAAGCATGTGACGGCGAAGAATTTCATTCCGGTAGCGTACAGCTGTCACGTTTCCTTGAACGAACACAGGTTCACTTCTTCCAGTGTATGAGATGGCTCCCCACATCATGACACTCCCTCCACCGAATCTGTCAACTTGGGCGACGCATTTGTTGGCAAAACGTTCATTGCGGCGTCCGTAAACACGTTGTCGTCCATCACGTCGCTGTAGAAGGAAACGAGACACGTCGCTAAACCATACTCGCCGCAAGTTTCCCAAGTTCCACCCCTGTACATTAGTTCACCAGCGAACACGTAAATGTCGATGTTGACGTCTCAGGACGGGGCCAACATACGATCTCCTAGTCTGTAAACCAGCTTCTCGAAGTCAGTTCCGAATGGTTTATGCACCCTTCTGAAACCAGCTATACGTCCAGCCGTGTTCGTTGCTGAGGCAGTTCGATGACGCAAGTGCAGATCCCGGATGTAGCTATCTTGTGCTGCAGTAATGCGAGGTCTTCCACTTCTGGGCCGGTCTTCAGCTGATTGAAACTGTTGGTACCTGTTCCAAAGACGTGAAATGGTGCTCTGATGGACTTCATGTGGCGTGCGCCTGTTAACTGCGATTCACCTAACTGGAGGCGGCCTATTGCAATGTTTCGATTCGGCAGGCTTAGTCTTCGCATCTTGTAACTCGTCTACGTCGAAATGGAAATGAGGCATCATTGTAATCCTAATCCTAATCCTAAGAATTTAACGTACACGTTCAGAGCAAGCTGTTGTAGCGTACGCCTATCGCAGTCGCAGGGACCGGCCTTGGCCGGATCCCTCCGTCTGTGACATGAAAGGTGTGGTGGAGGGTAAGAGGGGACCACCTGCGCTATCAGGTTCAAGG
>JAECMU010114388.1:284-12833 GCA_016106625.1 Dracogyra subfuscus
TTTTTTTTTTGTTTCGTTAGCTGTTTGGATATTAAGAGTGTTAACATGGATTCCGGGTGGTTTTACCCTGAAATAATTTCGAAGCGTTTGTGTTGACGCGCGAAAAGAGTATTATTATCTAGCGTGTTTTAAACGTTTATGTTTATCTTGTAATCGTATCGGGAAAACAAAACTGAACACCCTCAGCCAAACAAAACTACGTGTCGTGTTAATAACTAGCTCACCTCACAATGACCATTAAAACAGACCTTGTCTTTTAAGGTGCGCGGATGCGATAGCGCTCGTACAGCGCACGTAATTTCAGTCTGGCGTGTGTGAAAAATAACGCACGTTACACTTAACAAACAGCGCACGTAAAGTAAATGTTTTTACGAGAACGGTAGCGTCTATGCAGAATTTTAATATGGCTGGTACTTATTTTTGTTATACAAATCGGAAAACACAGATTTAATAAACATCTTCAAAGACGTACCAATCCAATCAAATCGTCTTTGCCTATTTAATTTATTATTAATTGGAAAATGGAAATTAATAATGCTTGATTTTCACTTGCCTTAGCATTTTGATGAGTGCGATTTTTCACTCGCCTAAGCGTTTCGAGGTGTGCTATTTTTCACTCGCCTTTGTTTTTAAAAAACCAAGGACTGTTAAAACCACTACCCACTGCAACCAAAATCACAGTCCTCAACGTTATATTATTTCTGTGTCTGACTGGTGAGCAGGTTATTTTAAATGTTGTATTGTTTTCCTGTATTACTGGTGAGTAGGTTATTTTAAATGTTATATTGTTTTCCTGTAATACTGGTGAGTAGGTTATTTTAAATGTTATATTGTTTTCCTGTAATACTGGTGAGTAGGTTATTTTAAATGTTGTATTGTTTTCCTGTAATACTGGTGAGTAGGTTATTTAAAATGTTATATTGTCTTCCTGTAATACTGGTGAGTAGGTTATTTTAAATGTTGTATTGTTTTCCTGTATTACTGGTGAGTAGGTTATTTAAAATGTTGTATTGTTTTCCTGTATTACTGGTGAGTAGGTTATTTAAAATGTTATATTGTCTTCCTGTAATACTGGTGAGTAGGTTATTTTAAATGTTATATTGTTTTCCTGTATTACGGTGAGTAGGTTACTTTAAATGTCATATTGTATTCCTATAATACTGGTGAGTAGGTTATTTTAAATGTCATATTGTTTTCCTGTAATACTGGTGAGTAGGTTATTTTAAATGTCATATTGTCTTCCTGTAATACTGGTGAGTAGGTTATTTTAAATGTCATATTGTCTTCCTGTAATACTGGTGAGTAGGTTATTTTAAATGTCATATTGGTTTCCTGTAATACTGGTGAGTAGGTTATTTTAAATGTCATATTGTCTTCCTGTAATACTGGTGAGTAGGTTATTTTAAATGTCATATTGGTTTCCTGTAATACTGGTTAGTAGGTTATTTTAAATGTCATATTGTCTTCCTGTAATACTGGTGAGTAGGTTATTTTAAATGTCATATTGTCTTCCTGTAATACTGGTGAGTAGGTTATTTTAAATGTCATATTGTCTTCCTGTAATACTGGTGAGTAGGTTATTTTAAATGTCATATTGGTTTCCTGTAATACTGGTGAGTAGGTTATTTTAAATGTCATATTGTCTTCCTGTAATACTGGTGAGTAGGTTATTTTAAATGTTATATTGGTTTCCTGTAATACTAGTGAGTAGGTTATTTTAAATGTCATATTGTTTTCGATTTAGTTGATTATCGCAAAGTAGACAACTGAAGAGTGGCGTCACTCATCGCCACCTACACTAGTGTCAAGTTATTCTCCTTGACGAAACGTTCTTTAGAGGTCGAAGCAGTTTTAATTATTGCTATTGCAGAGACCGGCTTCGGTGGTGTCGTGTTAAGCCATCGGACATAAGGCTGGTAGGTATATGGTTCACAGCCCGGTACTGTCTGTCACCCAGAGCGATTTTAACGACTCAGTGGGTAGGTGTAAGACCACTACACCACTTGTCTCTCGCTAACCACTAACCCTAACAACTAACCCACTGTCCTGAATAGACAACGCAGATAGCTGAAGTGTGTGCCCAGGACAGCATGCTTGAACATTAATTTGATAAAAGCACAGAAATAAGTTGAAATGAAATGAAATTGCAGAGTTGGAAGAAAGATAACGTGCGGTTTGTTCTTTGGAGTGACGGGCGTGACGCTGATAATCGCAACAATAATCAAAGCGGCAGCAGGTTCGTATCCCCGTTCTAGCTTGTTGGTAAATATGAATGAATGAATGAATGAATGTTTAACGACACCCGAGTACGAATAATACATCGGCTATTGGTGTTGGTAAATAATGTGCAGGGTCGTACTAAACAGGAGTCGGGCATAAGGGCTGTTGACCACAGAAAAGTTAAATAAAAAGTGTTGTGTATAACGACACCGCTAGAGCACATTGATTTATTAATGATTGACTATTGCATGTCAAACAGCACTACAGCAGCAAGGGGTCTTTTATATGCACCATGCCATAGACAGAATAGCACACACCACGGCATTTGATATATCAGCACTGGCTGTGATAAGAAATAGCCCTATGGGCCCACCCCCGGGGATTGATCCGACACCGACCGCACATCATTTGAGCGCTTTATCAAAACGTAGACTAAGTTTCCTTTTTAAGTAACATTAAAGAGACTGTCCGTGTTTGATGCCGACTAATATAGTTTTGTAACTATTAAAATAACATACCTAAGACGCATGTTCAATGACCTAGGAAGGTGCCAACACGTACGTGTGTGTGTGTGTGGCGAGGGGGGGGGAAGGGTCCACACATTTATATTTAGACACTTTTACTCTATTATAAAGCAAATATAAAGACAGTGCATATTTGATTAGAATATCAGTGGCTGTATAGTCAAATGTAAACAATTACAACGTAATCGATCCCACATACAAGCCGTGCATAATTAAGTCAATAAATGTTACATATTTGTGATAGATAATTACAAAGTAATCGATCCCACACACAACCCATGCATAATTAACTCACAAGGTTGTACATAATTATTTGTGTGATAAATAAAAACAAAGTAATCGATCCCACATACAATTCATGGATAATTAACTCACTAAAATGTGCATGTAGATAAATAATTACAAAGGAGCACAGTGAAATAAACTTCAAGGTTACCTCCCATTAGTCATACCCTCATTTGTCATATGGTCAATAGTCATACAATTAGGAAGGCAGTCAAGCAGTAAGTAAACTGAGCACACCTGTGTGGAGAATGAGACGATTATCTCGGCTTGAAGGACAAACTGGTTCACTGCTAACTAGTTACTGTTGTAATCATAACTCAGCATCTTTGAAGGAGAAATGTTTTTATAATAATGAACACACAGTGGTCATTGTTTTCATGGTTTCTCCAGTTATAAGGAGTTGCTCTTAGGAGAAGGAAACATGAAGGAGACATGTTTTGATGTAGCAATGAGATATACAATAATATCCAAGCTGCTAAAATCAAATCTATCTTTTAAGTATAAACGTTTTGACAGAATTCTAATTGTGAAGTACAGTTTTCCAATTATAATGAGTTTATTCAATTAGTAGCTTTTGAGTCATTTGGGTATATATAACTGTGGAATACAATGAATAAATAATTATAAGCCTTTCTTTCATTAGTCATACAATATACAACAATGTGGGATCATTCCATTTGTATCTGGGTAACGGGCAGATGATTAAGTGTGCACCTAACCTTGACCTGTGTAGTTATAAACTGTATGACAAATGGGGGTATGACTAATGGGAGGATACCAACTTCAACGTAGAGTTTTCGAATCTGGCGTAAACAGCTGTTATAACCTCCAAGCCCAAACTGAAACCTTGGAACCGACTCGCAGATAGGGGTGGTTAGGAGGACCAGATTCTGACCCATTACTCAACAAAGTGTGCCAACCTGCTTCCTTAAGACTGATGTTTCTGAATGGGTGAGGTTTAAAATCCAAGTTAAATATACCCGAAGTCCAGTCGTTTGTGTGCGATTCTGATAAACGTGTGTTTGTGAAACCAAAACCAATGATTATACTTTGTAGAATTAACTGGCTATACGCTTATACTGAAAAATAGAATATATATATATATATTAAATGTTTTTTATTATTAAAATGTCTGGCGGTATTGGCGTAGCGGTGAAAGACTAATATGTAAATAATACTGATTTTACTGTAGATAGTAAATCTGAGTAAATATTATGGTTTAAAATCAATTCAGAGTTGTTAGACAACAGTTTAGGTTTGATAGTTGGAATTGTGTATATTCTTTCTGAAGGATCACCCTATAACAATGAAGATACCTCTCAAACAATAAACTCTGTAAATGAACAGCTGTTATTGAATGTACCGTTACTTCTCCTAGGTCACTTTAATGCCAAAACTAATTTGTTGCCAGATTATATCAGTACTAATAATGCAGTATGCTTTAGTGCAAATATTATACTCAACTGCATGGGCGATAGAGATATTTTAAAATCGTTATATGTACCAAATGAAAGGCATAACAAAGATAAAGGGAAACCAAATAATAATGGTTTCAACCTTATTGAAATGTGTAAAATGAACAATCTGTATGAATCGTACAGTGGAATTAACTCATGTATCAGAAAGGACGGTGAACTATCAACATAGTTTATGTGCGACATAGGCATGAGAAAAGGAGAACATTATTCTCTAATTTAGTTTCGTTGGTTTTTAAATGATTTGGAGGACTATTTCCAAATCGCAACAGTGCAAAGGCATTACGATGAATGCCTTTGATATATATCTTGACACAGGACTAACGATTTTTGTTTTATTATGTTAAATGTTGATGACACTGCCCTCCTGACTAGAAACGAAAATAACCTTCAACATATGTTAAATACTTACTATCAGTATTGTAATACATGGAAAGTAACAGTAAATGTGTTAAATCAAAGATGCCGAGGTTCGAAAAAGGACTACAAGAAAGTTTTCTGATTTGAGATTGATAATGCAATTGAATACATATACTTGGGATTATGGTTCGAAAACCCCCCAATAAGTTAAATTTATGCAACAAAACACTTGGCACAACAGACTTGCAAAGTCATGTTTTATGTCTTAAAGAAATCAAATGAATATTGTTTGTCAATTGAATATCGTTTATTATTTGAAGCAATTGTTGTTCCTATATTACTTCATGGTTGTGAACTCTGGACATTTGAAAATATTAATATATTAAAAAGTGTGCATATCCAGTTGTTACGATATTTAGCAAATACAAGAAAAAGCACACCTCTATATATAATATATGAAGAGTTTGGAAGAAAACCGCTACTGGTTATATTATATACGTATTGTGTATTGTCAGCTCGCCTTCTCACATATAAATGTTCCAAGCTATCAGTACAGATCTACAAATGATTGTTTCATGACTATATACAATGTGGAACAAATCATAAATGGATTATTAGTGTTAGAGATATATTTTATAAGCTTGACCTATATATGTAAATGTTTAGTTCAGTATCATGGCTAAAGAAATTAGTCAAACAAAGACAATCAGACCAATGTTTACAGAATTGGCAAAGTGATATTTCAAAATCCAATAAAGGTTTAACTTACAGACTATTTTAAAAGGAACTTGGAGTTTGAAACGTATCTCAGTATACTTGATAAAATTATGTGTAATACATTTCTTTGATTTCGTATAGCTAACAACGTTTTAGTTGTTGAAACAAGAAGATGGACCAATATTTCATATGAAAACAGGAAATGTAACTATTGTACTGTTGATGATGTTGGTGATGAATTTCACTACTTATTAATATGTACAAAATGTACAGAAGATAGATGTAGATATATTTAAAAATATTATTTTATAAGACCAAATGTAAACAAATTTAAGCAGCGCTTTAACTGTAAAAATATAGGCATCCTCAGAAACTTGTATAGAATTTATAACTATTATCAACAAACATTTGTGTTCCTCCTAAGACTTTCATTATTTACAGTTTATGAATTGTTTTTTCAAACACTGTCATCTTAATGCTGAAATAAAATTTAACGTAGAGTTTTCGAATAGTGGCATGGTTTTCTTCTTTACAATTCTCATCCCCGCCCCCAGGAAAGGCGTAGAACCTCTTTTGAATTGGATATAAAATGAAAGTTTTGTCATTTCAGAAGGACAAACTGCAGATATAATACGGACGATATTCTCGCTGATTGGAAAATCGGCTATAAGTGGAGCGTTCGGCGCGATCTTCTTGTACACGCCGGAATTGTTCCCCACCAACCTAAGGTAATAGTGTTTAAAACGTGTTGAGGACTGAAGGCGCGGACGCTAGACTTTTCCCGTGATAATGAACGCCAAGTTTAGTTAATCTACAAACCTGCAGCCAACACTTAAAACAGTAAATAACGTCTAAAATAACCAGAGCTTGTATCAGATAACCATTACTTCTCAGACGAACGTGCGTTTGTAGAATTAAAAAATAAATTTTGGGGTATTCCAAAAACCTGGATGACTAGAACCACTTCATTTGTAAGTAAATCAATATTCTAAATAATAAAATTTAAGTACTTTTAATTTTAGTTATATAAGAAAAACGGTTTTAATACGGTAAAATGTGTAGTTGTTGTTTTTTAAAACTAGGGTGTGCCACTTTAGGCACCACACCACCATGCGTCGTGTTGTTACTTGCTGCAGCACTTCATATAGTCCGGTTTAGGAAATGGGTCTTATTTACCAAAACAAAACCCCAGTTGAAAGCTTCTTTACAAACCTTTCATTGATGATCACATGCAGGTTGACCTTTGTAATATTTAAATAATCCAGCTGTGGTAAATTATTTGCTATTGTTATAATTATTACCAAAATGACAGCATTTCTAAGTGTGGTATGTGCTACTATGGAAACGGGTACAGAGGAGCTAAATGAGACGGTGATCTAGGTTGTGTATGGGTGAAAACGTGGTCAACCTATTTGGACTTTGTTTATGCCACTTGACAAGCGACAGGCTGAACACGTGTTAGTCACTTGTTCGTTGTGATATCATGCTATTGTTTACACTGTTTACATGGCTGACTTAATGATGGTATGCAACCTTTGGCAAACACACCGGAAAGTGGGGCATAGGGCAAGGCATTATCTATAAGCTGACAACAGATTAATGTGATACGAACCTGCGTATTTCAACCACCTTGTATTCCGCAATAGTGTTATACACCTGCGTTCATTTATGCTCACATAGAACATAAACGTATGGCTTACAACACCCGAAATGTCCTCTGTCCTTGGAATGCTTACAGTCCTTAAAACTGTAATAATACCAAAATGATACAAACCATTACACGTTGGGCTTTTTCTTCTAATAATCTATCTATCTATGTATCTATCTAGCTATTTGTTTTGTTTTGTTGTATTTTGTTCATATAATAATAATTTTGTTTTTCAGAACCGCTGGTCTTGGAATGTGCTCTTCATTTTCTAGAATTGGTGGAATGTTAGCACCATTTGCTGGCTTGCTGGTAAAGAACGTATTATTTACTCAGTATCGCCCCTCTCTCTCTCTCACCTCTTCCCCCTCTCTCTCACTGTGTCTCTGTCTCTGTATGCCTGTCTTTCTGTCTATCCCCTCCCTTCCTGCCTTCTCTCTCTCTCTCTCTCTCTCTCTCTCTCTCTCTCTCTCTCTCTCTCTCTCTCTCTCTCTCTCTCTCTCTGTCTCTGTCTCTCTGTCTGGGGATGGTGCATACAAACGATCCTTTGCTACTAATGGAACAATGTAGCAGATCTCCTCTCGACGACTACAAGTCAAAATGTTCAAATGTATAACATCCTACTAACTGATGATTCATAAATAAATGCACTCTAGTAGTGTTGTTAAACAAAACAACCTTTAACAAACTATTGGTGATGACTCAGTATGTTTATGTGACAGGCCAAGCAGGTGTCCTGGGCCCCTGGGACGATATTCGGAGTGTTCTGTCTGATTGTCACTCTGTTGATGAGCTTCCTGCCAGAAACGTCGGGAATTGAACTGCCGCAGACTATCGAAGACATGGCGGGCTTTGTACCAGCCACTGATCATTCAAAAGAGGAAACTGCAACTACCACAGCTAATGCCAAAGAGAAAGATGCAGATGCTACCAGTAACAGGGACGAAACTACGTATTTGTAATCGGGGTGTAGTGCATGAGTGTGTGTGTGTGTGTGTGTGTGTGTGTGTGGGGGGGGGNNNGTTGTCACACAAATTAAAAAATGGAAACTTTTTTGTTTGCTATAGGCAAATGGCAAGGTTTAGTTTGCTGAAGGCCAATGGCCTGAGCTTTCAAAAGAAACAAGATCCTCCCCTGAAAAAATGAAATAAAGATGCACAGAGACTCGTTGCGGGCAGCATAGCCCAGTGGTACAGTGCCCGCCTGATGCGCGGTCGGTCTAGGATCGATCCCCGTCAGCTAACCACTGGGTTTTTTTCTCGACATAACCATATGTCCGACGCCGATATAACCGTAATTAAAATGTGTTGAGTCCCTGTTACTGGTAGCGTCGTTAAACAAACAAACAAACAAACAAAGAGACTCGTTTTTCAGGTTTTAGTGTTGTATATTTTTGATGATGAACTAAAACCACCAAACACATTCTTTAGAATGGGCACCTCAAAGGGGTGAAGCTAGCGATGGAGAAGGAGTTAGGTGATGGTGGGGTGGGGTGTTGTGGGGTGGGTAATAAATTGTCTTTTAATATTGTTATAACTGGCACTGACGTATGCAGGAGTTTTCAAGGTAGTGGTGCAACGTTCCTGAGTTTGCTGCAATCTTTTTTAGATGTTATCGACTAACGGAGACGTTTTAGCGATTGTTATTACATATCAAACATATTTTCCTGCATAACACATTAGTGGCTGTATATTAAACGTATTTCTGGCCGTTCTAATATATTTACTAGGTTAAATTTCATTTTATTTCCTAAAATATTTAATTTCTAACTACGAAATAATTTGAAGACAATATCCAGTTTGGGCTTCTTAAAATATTAAGAAGACCAGAAACACATTGAATATACAGACACTGATATTCTAAACCAGAAAATATATTTAATATGCAAGTTTATTCGTAGAAATGTTTTATTAGTCGAAAACATCTTACAATGCAGCAAATTGAGGAATGTTACAGTATTCCAAAGTAAACTAACATACTTTATCTGTATGGTCATCAACGACAGCAATATTAAGCTGAACACTGTAAACATGTTTCTCGACAAAAGCCTATGGATGAATTATTTTCAACTGCTAAACACTGGCTTTTCGTGGACACTTCGAATTTCGGGGGTGGGGTGAGGGTGGGGGTGAAATGCCCTTTCAACATCCTCCTCTTGGATCCTCGCTTGCAGTCCTTCGAAAACAGTTATCGTGCTTAAATTGATGCAACAAACTGCACTGAACAGTACTGAATACATCTAGCAAACATTTCTTGTATTCTTTATTAATATGTATTGGCGTAGCATTTGTATGTACCTGTGGCCCCATAAGACGACCCTTTGGCAGAGTGGGTTCCTTCTCTCAATGTAGGTGCCCCTCCAAAACAAATTAGTGGCTACACCTACTCACCTCACCTGAATAACTAGGTTGGGATGGCGTGGGGTGGGGGTCGAAGGGTTTGCCCGAACCCTCTCCCAAAAGCTGAGGTCCACCTTTTTTTCTTTTTTTAAGTGCACAAATAACTGACTAACTTTTGCAACTCTCCCATAAGACAATATTTGTTTGTCTTCATCATGTAGCAATCCCCTAAACGAAGCTGCAGTATGTGTACATGATTCAGAATTTCTAACTAATCTGGCAATACAGAGGAACCTACATATAGCAATCATATTTACTTGTACTGTCTGCTATAGTGGTGACCTCGTAACATTCAACAATTACATGACAATGACAGCAGTTCAACTTCCAATGATTTTTCAACCAAAGTTAGAAATAAAATGTTAACAACAGAAGGTAATCCTTTTAGGTAAGGTCACCTGTTTTAGCATGCACATTCAGAACACACAAACGCACACGTCTGTCATGGGCACATGTGTCGACATTCGTTGGCTCCTCTGTACAGGACAGTAAAATGTTTAGGGTGTGTGGGATAGGAGTTCGCCCACGAAGACATATGTAAGGAGCACCAGCACCGATCATGGTTGGTAGCGGGCGATGGTTGGGCTCATAAAATGTTGCTTTCTTGAAGGTAATTTCCAAGTATTTCAAAATGTTTTATGGCCAGCATGTAGATGCTATTTTGATGATATGACGCAAATTGAATGGAATGCAATACCTTTTGCTACAGTATTACACCTACTGTATGTGATGGCAGTGATGGGTGATGATGCAATGTTCATGAACGTAATGTGCTACGTTTTTCATAAATATGTTCATTACTAAAGAAACTGATCATAGTTCTGAGGTACACGTACCTTTTCTGTTACTAAAGTTATAATAAGCAATTGTCGAAAATATTTAACATATACCTCGTGTCAATACCCCGGGTCAATACCTTTAACTCCTGTTGTTTGACAGAACTTTATTAACCGTATGAAATGTTTTTGAAATAACCTTAATAACAAAAGTACAATCTACAAAATAGTCGAAATTAGTTGTTTTGAAATTAAAAAACAATTAAGTTCCAGATGTCAGAAAAACGCGTTTTAGGCTGTTCGGAGATTTACATTTCCCCTGAAGGCATGCTCCTGAAATCTCATACAAACTTCAGATATGATTATAAATGTCAAATATTGATCTTTTTGCACATTTGTGAAGTTAAAATAATATTCTGACGAATGTACGTAGCATCGGTTTGGCGTCAATAAGCATATTAAAACAACAAAGCATTATTGACGTCACGTCAAAGGAATATTGACATTTTTATGATAACGGCTTCAGCCATTTCACAGTAACTTAACAGAAAATGTCAAAATACCATTGAAATGGGCACATCCGGCACCCTGCCACTGGATCCGCGCCTGACATGGGATAAACGTAGCACAGAACTATGTACAGTAATAGTCCAGTGTCGATGATTAAATAATCAATGTGCTCTAGTGGTATCGTTAAACAAAACAAACAAACTTTAACCTATCGGTCATCCTTATTGGATAGTTTAATAAAATTTTAAAAATAGTATGGCGCTTAACATTCTCCAAAGGAGGGGTCACGGGACCCTGTAACAACCCCCTTGGATCCGCACCTGCCTTTGATATGCCAGTCCTAGTGCACTGGCTAGAACGAGAAATAGCCCAATTGGCATGGCACATCACGCGTGCGCTATACCAGTGAGCTACGCCCCGTCCCGGCCTGTTTCAAGCTGGGTGTTGTATGCTAGGGTTTGTGGTTACAAAGAAAGAAAGAAAGAAAGAAATGTTTTATTTAACGACACACTCAGCACATTTTATTTACGGTTATATGGCCTCAGACATATGGTTAAGGACCACACAGATTTTGAGAGGAAACCCGCTGTCGCCATTTCATAGGCTATTCTTTCTGATTGGCAGCAATGTATCTTTTATGTGCGCTTCCCACAGACAGGATAGCACAAACCATGGCCTTTGTTGAACCAGTTATGGATCACTGGTCGATGCAAGTGGTTTAAACCTACCCATTGAGCCTTGCGGAGCACTCACTCAAGCTTTGGAGTCTGTATCTGGATTGAAAATCCCATACCTCGACTGGGATCTGAACCCAGTACCTACCAGCCTGTAGACCGATGGCCTAATCACTACGCCACCAAGGCCGGTGGTTTGTGGTTATATGTCAAAATATATCTGAGATACTGTAAAACTTGTAATCGCTTTCTTCGGCAGGGTTTGGGTTTGGGTTAGATGTTAAGTACTATTGTGCCTTCTGTTCGTATTTACATGTATTTTTTTTGTTTTTTTTGTTTGTTTGTTTGGTTTGTTTAACGACGCACTCAACACATTTTAATTACGGTTATATCGGCGTCGGACATATGGTTATGTCGAGAAAAAAACCCAGTGGTCAGCTGACGGGGATCGATCCTAAACCGACCGCGCATCAGGCGGGCACTGTACCACTGGGCCACGCTGCCCGCTTTACATGTATTTGAAATATGACATATTGCACTTGTATATAACTCAGTTTAGTTTTGAGGTGTACATTACATTAGTTTTTACTGTAGAAACAAGTTTCACTGTGGTTGTCAGTTTATGTCAGAATGTGTATCATGTGTTTAAGTAAGAGTTTGACGGAGAAGTTAATACAATTAGGCCTGCCATTGGTAATATGTGTGATAGTCATTTTATATCTGAAAAATAAATGTATGCAAGTTTATTTCATCTGGTATCAATATTTTGCCATTGAAAAAGACAAGAAAAAACCTTTAAAATTATATAATGTTTTGTCCTCTTTTTTTTAAGATGAAAAAACAAGACGTCTGCCAAAGTGTTGCCAGTCTAGACCAAATGTTTACGAATTTAGAATGCTATTTCACAGTAAAAATAAGACACCTGGCAGCAGTTTTCTGTAAACACATTATGCATATCCTTAAG
>JAECMU010114400.1:1652-12912 GCA_016106625.1 Dracogyra subfuscus
GGGGGGAAGGGGGTGTGTGTGCTTGAATTCATGGCCTTACATCAAATTAATATCATTTATATTCAAGTATATATATCAAATTTGTGGTATAATAATGTTGTTTAATCATGTTTAACAATTTGATACACAAATGCACTTGTGATGTTTCTGTATAAATTAAAGATTGGTAAAATTTAAAACACATATAATGGAAAGGACTGGGAAAGATAGGAGAAGAAGAAAGAAGATATAATGGTTAAAACACATAATAATAAATTGATCAATAAATAAATAAGAAAACAAAGCAAATAAATAAGTAAACAAATAAAATATGGCGGCATCTGAATTTGTTTACTATCACATCGATAGAATCCAATCGCTCAATGTTCACTTGTAATATATGATTTGAATATCACTAAAACAAAATTAAAGTTAAAGTTTGTTTTGTTTAACGGTACCACTAGAGCACACTGATAATTACATATCGGCTATTGGATGTCAAACATTTTGTAATTCTGACAAATTATCTCTGAGAGGAAACCCGCTACATTTTTGTTTGTCCATTAGTACCAATGAATCATGTATATGCACCATCCCACAGACAGGATAGCGCATACCACGGCCTTTAATATAATATTCGTGTACACTGGCTGAAACGAAAAATAGCCCAATGGGCCCAGCGACGGGAATGGATCCCAGAACGACCGCGCGTCACGCGAGCGCTTTACCACTGGGCTACGTCCCGCCTCAACTAGAACAAAAAAGAAGATATTCCTTATTTCTAAACAGCCTGGCGATAAAGCGCTCGCTTGGTGCACGGTCGGGTTTGGATCGATCCCCGTCAGTGGGTCCATTGGGCTATTTCTCGCTCCAGCCAGGCACCAGAGCTGGTATATCAAAGGCTGTGGCATGTGTTATCCTGTCTGTACGATGGTGCATACAACAGATCACTTGCTACTAATGGCAAAATGCAGCGGGTTTCCTTTCTAAGACTATGTGACAGAATACCCAAACGTTTGTCATCCAATAGCCGATGATTAATAATCGATGTGCTCTAGTGGTGCCGTTAAACTTATTCTGTCCCTTTCTGTTTTCAGAACCGTTTCCTGAGTACGGAATTGTGATCATCCTGTTGGGCTCCATACTCATACTCGTTCTCATCTCCGTCTTCTTCATATACAGGTAGGTGGAAGTGACGTCACGTGGCGTCTTCTTCATATACAGGTAGGTGGAAGTGACGTCACGTGGCGTCTTCTTCATATACAGGTACGTGGAAGTGACGTCACGCGGCGTCTTCTTCATATACAGGTAGGTGGAAGTGACGTCACGCGGCGTCTTTTCTCAAGAGAGATTTAAAGGGATATTCCTGAGTTTGCTGCATTGTAAGACGATTCCGACTAATAAAATATTTCTACGATTAAACTTATATAATATATTAAATATATTTTCGGATTTAGACTATCAGTGTCTGAATATTCAATGTGTTTCTGGTCGTCTTAATATTTCTAAGAAGCCCAAACTGGATTTTGTCGTCAAATAATTTGTTACTTAAGTGGTTTACAAATGCTATGCCTTGACTGGGATCTGAACCCAGTACCTACCAGCCTGTAGACCTATTGCCTAACCACTACGCCACCGAGGCAGATACACTACTCTTTACGGATGCCAACGATGGGGCAGGATATGCTTAACTTTCGCGAACACTCAGTATCATCACTGTCTTGACAGTGATTCATGTCATCACAGTTGCATTTATTCTAATGAGCTCAGTCCGGTGCTTGTTTTGATTCAGTTAACTAGTCAGGGAGTGGCAGTCCTCGTAGTGGCGGTGCAGGAAGGATGTATTGTGTTGTAAAGAATCTCCTTTGAGTGGCTGTCCTCCTATAGATAATACACTAGATAGAGATTCATGGAATCAATCCATATTTCACAAAATGTTAGACCTAGAAATGTGTAGCGGGCATCATAGCCCAGTGGTACAGTGCCCGCCTGATGCGCGGTCGGTCTAGGATCGATCCCCGTCAGCTAACCACTGGGTTTTTTCTCGACATAACCATATGTCCGACGCCGATATAACCGTAATTATAATGTGTTGAGTGCGTCGTTAAAAAAAAACACAAAAAAAACAAACAATAATAATAATAATAATAATTAAAAAACAAATATAGAAATGTGTTTCCGAGATCATCCTGAACAAAATACTAGTAATTAGGTTGGGTTGGCTGGCATATAGTTTTTTGTAAAAAAAATTATATTTATTTTTTTACTCTTTTCACCTCTAAGATTTTTAGGGCTGATTCTTGTTTTCTAGGTAGGGTGGAGTTCCTGGAAACACATGATGCTTTTTACGCCTTGAGAAACAGCTTATAAAGTTCTGTTTCCTATTGCAGACAGATTAAGCTAGAAGCAGAGTTGTCAGAGATGAAATGGAGAGATAAATGGGACGACACCTTATTTATAAAGTCCAGTTTTCTATTGCAGACACATAAACTTAAAAGCAGAGTTGTCGGAGATGAATTGGAGAGAGAAATGTGTTGACATCTTATTTATAAAGTCCTGTTTTTTATTGTAGACACATTAAAGGGAAATTCCTGAGTTTGCTGCATTGTAAGATGTTTCCGATTAGTACAATATTTCAACGATTAAACGTACATATTAAATATATTATCTGGTTTAGAATATCAGTGTCTATATATTCAATGTGTTTCTGGTCGTCTAAATATTTGTAAGAAGCCCAAACTAGATTTTTTCTACAAATAATTTCGTACGTACGAAAATATTATATTTTAGGAAATAAAATGAAATTTAACCTAGTAAAAATATTAGAATAATCAGAAACATGTTTAATATACAGCCACTAATATTTTATGCAGCAAAATATATATGATCAGTAATTACAACCGTTAAAAAGTCTTTGTTAGTCGATAACATCTTAAAACTTGCAGCAAACTCAGGAATGTCTCTTTAAGCAACAAGCAGAGTTGTCGAAGATGAAATGGAGAGAGAAATGTGTTGACATCTTATTTATAAAATCTTGTTTTCTATTGTAGACGCATTAAGCTAGAAACAGAGATGTCACAGATGAATTGGAGAGTCAAATGTATCGACGTGTTATATATAAAGTCCCGTTTTCTATTGCAGACACATTAATCTGGAAGCGGAGTTGTCGGAGATGAATTGGAGAGTCAAATGTATCGACGTGTTTTATATAAAGTCCCGTTTTCTATTGCAGACACATTAATCTGGAAGCGGAGTTGTCGGAGATGAATTGGACAGTCAAATGTATCGACATGTTATATATAAAATCCTGTTTTCTATTGCAGACACATTAATCTGGAAGCGGAGTTGTCGGAGATGAATTGGAGAGTCAAATGTATCGACATGTTATATATAAAATCCTGTTTTCTATTGCAGACACATTAAGCTGGAAGCGGAGTTGTCGGAGATGAATTGGAGAGTCAAATGTATCGACATGTTATATATAAAGTCCCGTTTCCTATTGTAGACGCATTAAGCTAGAAACAGAGATGTCATAGATGAATTGGAGAGTCAAATGTATCGACATGCTATATATAAAGTCCCGTTTTCTATTGCAGATACATTAAGCTGGAAGCGGAGTTGTCGGAGATGAATTGGAGAGTCAAATGTATCGACATGTTATATATAAAGTCCCGTTTTCTATTGTAGACGCATTAAGCTAGAAACAGAGATGTCATAGATGAATTGGAGAGTCAAATGTATCGACATGTTATATATAAAGTCCCGTTTTCTATTGCAGACACATTAAGCTATAAACAGAGATGTCATAGATGAATTGGAGAGTCAAATGTATCAACATGTTATATATAAAGTCTTGTTTTCTATTGCTGACACATTAAGCTGGAAGCGGAGTTGTCAGAGATGAATTGGAGAGTCAAATGTATCGACATGTTATATATAAAATCCCGTTTTCTATTGCAGACACATTAAGCTGGAAGCGGAGTTTTCGGAGATGAATTGGAGAGTCAAATGTATCGACATGTTATATATAAAATCCTGTTTTCTATTGCAAACACATTAAGCTGGAAGCGGAGTTGTCAGAGATGAATTGGAGAGTCAAATGTATCGACATGTTATATATAAAATCCCGTTTTCTATTGCAGACACATTAAGCTGGAAGCGGAGTTGTCGGAGATGAATTGGAGAGTTAAATGGGACGACATCTTATTCAGCTCGCCTGAAAGAAATATGAAGTTGGAGAGGCAGGGAAGTGGAAAGAAGATATCTCGGGTAACACGATCCATAGTTTGGTATCTATAGTATAACCCTCAAGGCCTTTTTAAAAACAGATTTCGATCGTTCTGATAATTTTCCTTTCGATCTGCACTGTCGACAACGTTCTTTGTACTTACCCAATGTCGCATATCGCAAAGATCTATTTGTGCTGAGTTCCATTCGACTACCGAAAACACAAATATTACGCACAAAGATGAATTTCGTAAAATACAATTGCAATGGATGCCGCTACTGAGGGGATTCAAACCACGGACTCTCAGTACAAAAGTCAAACGCTCTACCAACTGAGCTAATAGAGAAATCTCCCCACTAACTACTGCCAGTAGGAGCACTTTATACCTACACTACTACATACTCCCCCTCAAGTGAAGCTACGTCCCGGAGCTGTGGGCCACGGGCAGTTGAACTGTTACGGGTCCTCACTGGGTTATAATTGTGCTCTTGTGTTAAGAACACACTCATTCCCTACGTCGAATCTAAGTGTAACAGAAAAATAAACCTGTACTAAGGGGATTCGAACCACGGACTCTCTATACGAGAGTCCGGCGCTCTACCAACCGAGCTAATAGGGAAATATGTCTATAAACTCGACGGCCGTGTATTTAGCTATCTACACGGGTTATATCTTTTTCTTTTTTAACGACGCACTCAACACATTATAAGTACGGTTATATCGGCGTCGGACATATGGTTAGCTGACGGGGATCGATCCTAGACCGACCGCGCATCAGGCGGGCACTGGGTTATATCTAGTTCTGAATAAGATTATTTTTTGTTTGTTTATTTAACGACGCACTCAACACATTATAATTACGGTTATATCGGCGTCGGACATATGGTTATGTCGAGAAAAAACCCAGTGGTTAGCTGACGGGGATCGATCCTAGACCGACCGCGCATCAGGCGGGCACTGGGTTATATCTAGTTCTGAATAAGAAGACAGTGGCGAACAGGGCACCGTGCTATAACTAACGTTCACATAACACACGCACACACAAATCATTAAAAGTAGAATTGTTTAAGAAATCCGCAGTTTAGTGGTGTTCCTATGATTAGTTACACTTAAACATCGATCTGCTGAGCTCCAAACATGTAATGATCGATTACAAAAGTCAATAATATTAATCGTAATTGCTCCAACAGTTTGAATGATGGAACTGATCAAACATTTTGTAGACGGGGATCGTTTTTGTGTGTATGTAAAGAAAACGGATAGTTCGTTTTAGTCTTTTTGGATGAGGTACATAAACTCGGTATAGAGAATACTACGTGAGTGGTCGTTGGATACCATTTTGAAGAACGAGTTGTAAAATAAAGATTATATTTTAAAACAATGAATACAAATATAAAACGTGAGGATGAGATAACGCCATACATCATTCGTATGACCTACATAGACTTCGACTTCACCCCGCCTTCTCTCTCTCTCTCTCTCTCTCTCTCTCTCTCTCTCTCTCTCTCTCTCTCTCTCTCTCTCTCTCTCTCTTTCCGTCTTTTTCTGTTTCTCGTTATTTTCATCTCTCTCTGTCTTTGATTTTCTCCCTGTCTTTGTATATCTGCTGACACCATATGACTGTAAATAAAATGTGTTGAGTGCGTCGTTACTTTCTTTCCTTCCCATGTATCTCATTCTATCTCTGTATTTATCCGATTTTGTCTCTGTCTCTGTCTCACACTCTTCATATATCTAAATATCAATAATGTTTTGAAATATTTAGTCTACAAAACGTTTGCAACACAAAATGACCCCGTGATGTTGTCCGTTTGATTACAGAAATGTTCTCTGATCAGTACAACGTCTGGCGACACTATGGCTGCTTTCGGCGACTCGACCAGCAAACAGCTGTTCACGAAAACAGGCTATTACAAGGTAAGAACTATATTCTAATTGCGTTTATTATTTGTTTTCATGTTTACTTTTTAATCTGTGCAATAAATCATTAGAAAGACAGACAGACAGACAGCTAGACATACATACATACATACAGACAGACAGACAGACAGACACACAGACACAGACATACAGACATATATACTGACAGACAGAGAAACATACAGACAGACATACAGAGATATAGACAGACATACATACATAGAGACAGACATACAGACAAGACAAGACAAGACAAAAGACAAGACAAGACAAGACAAGACAAAAGACAAGACAAGACAAGACAAGACAAGACAAGACAAGACAAGACAGACAGACAGACAGACAGAGAAACATACAGACAGACATACAGAGATATAGACAGACATACAGACATAGAGACAGACATACAGACAAGACAAGACAAGACAAAAGACAAGACAAGACAAGACAAACAGACAGTCAGACCGACACATACATACAGATATACCGACAGGCAGACAAACAGACAGATATACAGACACACATATACATACATACATACATACATACATACAGACATATAGATATAAAGACAAACAGACAGACAGATATACAGATTGACATACATATATAGGACATACAGACAGACAAGCAGGCAGACAGACAGACAAGCAGACAGACAGACAGCTAGACAGGTTTCACTAGTTTATTATACCTTTGATTTGTGTATAATATACACATATTATATATGCATTATTTTGCGTGCCATTATTTGATATCATTTATTTATAATGTATCTTGAATGACAATTGGTTTATTTGCATATAAATTACCTACATATCTACACACCAAACGAAATCTATACTTAATTACGCTTGTTTTGGATAATCTCTCAGTCTGTTTCGTGGTCTTGATACAATGAATGTAAAAGTTGTTTCGTTTTATCTTTCAGAATGCCATCATCGCCATAAAGTCCATACATCGATCAAGTTTTAACATCAGCAAGCCGTTACTTCTCAACATAAAACGGGTCGGTCATTTCAGTCATTAAAGAGACACATCCTAGTTCTTAAAGGGACATTCCTGAGTTTGCTGCAATACTTTAAGATGCTATCGACTAACAGATACGTTTTAACGATTGTAATTACATATCAAATATATTTTTCGGCATAAAATATTAGTGGTTGTATATTAAACGTGTTCCTGGTCGTTCTAATATTTGTACTAGGTTAATTTTCATTTTATTTCCTAAAATACGTTCCAGTTTGGGCTTCTTACAAATATTAAGACGACCAGAAACACATTGAATATACAGAGACTGATATTCTAAACAAGAAAATGTATTTAATATGTGATTTAATCGTAGAAATATTTTATTAGTTGAAAACATCTTGCCGTGCAGCAAACTCGGGAATGTCCCTTTAAACACTAAGACATATTTTGTCTCTATGACAAACTCATAACACACTTACAAACGATACTGACCTTTCGGGCCTAACCTGAACTATTCAACCAGCAAATTCACAGCAGTGGATAGCTGGGATTAAGCATGTTTCATGTGTTAAATGTGTAATCTGTTATTTCCGATTTAACATTCGACAATCGTCGTTGTATTCCATTTGAATACATTATTGTCTTGTCTTGTTTTGTAAAATATGCTGATGCATGTTAAGTATGTATTATGTTTTTATTTGCAGATTAGGGATCTACAGAATGATCACGTGGTCAGGTTTATAGGCGCGTGCATCGATCCGCCAAATCAGTGTATATTGACAGAATATTGTCCCAAAGGAAGTTTACAGGTAGGTTAAAAAACCCTGAAATTGAACATGAATTAATATTTCTGTATCTGTTCCACTCTATTGTTTCCGATATACGTGTTTCAGTTGTTTACGGTACTTTCAACTTGCCTCTATTGTTAAGAGTTGAAGTTGAAGTTGAAGTTTTTGTTCAACGGCACTTGGTTTCCATTAGTAGCAAGCCTTTACCAAATTTGACACCCAGTAGCCGATGTATTGTTCGTGCTGGGGTGTCGTTAAACATTCATTCATTTATTCATGCATTAATAGCAAGGGATCTTTTATAAGCACCATCCCACGGATAGGACATCACATACCACGACCTTTGATGTGCTAGTCGTGGTGCACTGCCTAGAATGGATCCACTGACGAGGATCGAACCAAGACCAACCGAGCGTCAAGCAAACTCCCTACCTCTGGGCTACGCCTCGACCCCTCTATTGTCAAAGTTCGCCACTTGAACTGGAAGCTCGAAATGTTATCCATTTTATTTCGTGTGGTCCGAAAAGGGACACAACTCTAATTAAACTTCAGAAAATGGCAACACAATGCATGATATAACGTTCAGTTCTAGATACAGACATCCACCATATATTTACACCATAATTATATATAGAAGTTGACTCCCCCCCCACCCCCACCCCCCAGTCAATTAATCAACCATTCGATTCTGAAGATTCAAGCACGACTGTCTTGGGCACATTATCCAAGATTCGCCGATTGATGTGCCCAAGACAAGGGAGTTGGGGGTTAGTAACGCTATGGATTTTTGTTTGAATTAGAAGATAAATATATTTTTAATGCATTATAATAACTAAATTTACAATTATATATTTTTAAATTGCTTCCGTCAGTCCTAAATATGAAATGAATTAATTGCAAATAGAACGTGCAGCCAAACCAAAAAATTAATTGTTTTTGGACTCCATGCCAGTACCTAACCAAACTTGCCAGTTCAGCAGCAGTCTGTAACAAGGTTGCTAGGGTTAAATGTAACTTTAAAGGGACATTCCTGAGTTTTTTGCAATTTTAAAAATATGATCGTCTAACAGAGACTTTTGATTACTAATTACATATCAAATATGTTTTTTTCTGAATAAATATTAGTGGCTGTATATTAAACGTGTTTCTGATCGTCCTAATATTTGTACTAGGTTAAATTTCATTGTATTTCCTAAAATCGATTTTTTTGGGGGCTTCTTACAAATATCAAGACGACCAGAAACACATTGAATATACAGACACTGATATTCTAAATGAGAATATATATTTAATATGTAAGTTTAATCGTACACCTATTTTATTAGTCGGAATCAACTTACAATCCAGCAAACTGAGGGATGTCCCTTTAAGTTAAGTTGGCCCCTCTTCAGTATCACATATTGTTATAAATTAGCCTTATGGTGAATGCAGAAATGATTCTAACAAAAGAAAAGAAAAGAAAACGAGCGTTATATTTTCAATATACCTATATTATTGTGCTCATTCTCTGCTACAATGATAATATGATTCCTTACTATAGTTTATTTCTTGTAAATACGATACACACTGTACTTTAAAACAAATATATTTCTGATAATTTTTTAATAATTTTAAAGACTTTTATAATTCTATAGGGGCGGCATGTGTACTTTTATTGTGGTATTGTTGTTGTTAGTGGTGAAAATCAGTTGCAATTTCATCATTGATTATCACTTTTGATTACACAATTAGTTTAGAATTATTAAATTTTTATAGCGCGACCAAAGAATTAGTTCGAGAGATCGAGTTTATCGAGTGTTCGAAGTTTGAGTATTCGAAGGCCGTTATTACTAGTTTCTATAGCAAATCGGTCGGAACCTTCATTTCTGATCGAGAGATCGATCAAAGGTTGAGTTATGGAAGATTGACTGTATATGAATATAAGAAGGATTTTAATTATAACCACCTAGTGTCGTGTTAGAATCTAGAAATTCCTTTTTTCCCCACTAATATCTATTTAGAAACAATGCTGTAAGTACAGATGAAAACACACACCATCCCTAAACTAATTGGGCTATTTCTCATTCCAGCCAGGGCACAACGACTGGTATATCAAATGCCGTGGTATGTACTACCCTGTATGTGGGATGGTACATATAAAGATCCCTTGCTGCTAATCGTCCAAGACAGAAAAAAAATCTGTCTTGGACAAAAGAGGTTTTTTAAAAATATTTTTTATATGCACTTTCCAGCAGACAGGAAAGCACATACTACGGTCTTTGACCAGTTGTGGTGCACTCTTTGGAACAAGAAAAACCCAATCAGCTGAATGGATCCACTGAGATGGTTCGATCCTGCTACGCAAGCACCTCAAACGAACACTCAATCGACTAAGCTAAATCCCACGGTGCATCTGTGTGTACTACTATCTGTTGTTCTAAATACTAATCTTTGTTTATTCATTTCGTATTCAGGATGTCTTGGAGAATGAACAGATCAAGCTGGATTGGATGTTCCGATATTCTATTATGCAAGATATTGTCAGAGTGAGTAATTTTCTTTTCAATCAAATGTAAATATATTGGCCGACAAACAATGCTTCAAAAACATAACACACAAAAAAAGTACACAAATAAATTCCCAAACCACTTGAACTCGACAAGTTTGAGTCCAATTTTAATTATATTAAGTATACAAATGTCATGGAATAAATACTCAGTGTATTAATTGTCATATTTAATTTTAATTAAAACAGAAAATCACGTTTTTTTAAAAGCGTTATAGCTTCAAATAACAAAATGACAGCATTATTTAATTATGACATACCACTAAACCATTTTGTAAGGCAGTGATACAGGGCTCCCCAACAGTCCCCAACCCTGACATTGTTATTGTATGGGGATAAGAGATATGCTTTTTTTTTTTTTTTTTTTTATTTTTTTTTTATTTTTTAAATCGTAGCATATATAATAAAATATGTATTAAAATAATTGAATTATGTCATTGGTCCATAATTCAAAAACTAACATTGCTGTGAGGGTTGACATGGATTTCACTCTACATTTTAATATTGTTTTGCACCACGCGATTCTTTTGTGACTTAGTAATATTATATTTGCGAGTTAAGAATTACACTAGTATACAACATGTTGAATATCATGTTCTTACACACCCGTTAGTGAGAACATGATGCGTCATGTTTTATAACACAAAGCTGTTTACACACGTATGTGTGTTAACAATGTCAAGACTGGATGCTCCTAGGTGATGACCAGGTCACCAATGTCATACGTCAAATAAATTAAAAACCCAGCATGGTGGAAATCGATTATACTGTGACGTATAGTTAGCCTGACATATTCATGTGTCTGTGACACGTAAGTCAGCTACAAGT
>JAECMU010114410.1:0-10478 GCA_016106625.1 Dracogyra subfuscus
GTTTCAAACGACAAAAACACTAATACGATATTTACGGAAATACTATTCTACATTGTCCGGCTATGATACGTAAAACAAAATAGATTGCAATCAGTTAACGTAGAACATCAACAATGTGGATGTAAAACAAAAGCATTCTAGTAAACAAAACTGAAACACCCTCTAGTAAGTGGGAAAGAGTGCAATGTTTCTAACTGCGTTCAGGTGCATGCGTTTGCAAAAAGTATCGTACCGCGCATGTGCGGTGTGTCATTTTCCATTTTCCAGGCAACTAAATGAAAAAAATACATGATGCTAGCATAAGGGGGTTCAACATCAGGAGCCGACTCCTTTTTCAGGAGCCGTCTATTTTTAGAAATAGGGTCAAGGCAGTGCAATATCCTATTGTTCTATAAATAAAGTGCGCGTCACCCATACTGACTAGGTCAGATCACTCTACACTAAATACACGATACCCTTTCAAATTGGATGACAGGTTATTGCACCTGCGTATTGTATTGATATTGTTTGGCAATGACTTCTTGAATAATTAGAACAAGTGTTATTCCAGTGCATAGTGTGGTCCAATGTCCGATTGTTCTACAAATAAAGTACGCATCACCCCAACTGCATGGCTAGACCGTCTATTCGGGTCACGCTATGGGTCGAACCGGGTCACGAGCGGTCATACCCTGCTTATTGCCTTGATATTGATAATAAGGTCACATTCTGACTTGCTTGCCTGAACTTCAGTGCTAATGAAAATTTCCACGAATTGTGTAGAAAAACCTCACAAATGAACGACAGGTAAATGACAACAGAGTTGGAAGCATAACGCATTTAGGGACGTTGACGATACCTATATATATATATATATATATATTATTCACAGATGACTTAATGTTCTCATTAATATACATCATTAGTAATTGTCACTATGGAAATAATGCGATGCTAAAGACCAGGATCAGTGTTGGTAGATTTATGCTATCTGGTTCACCAAGCTTTGTATGCAACAGCTGTAATCTCTTGAAACACTAGCTACATGTATATATCAGTTTTAGTTACCACAACGCTGCAACTAGTACATGTTGTTCAACATAAAATCTGTTATTTCTTCACTTGATTTAATGTTTGGTAGTGATCATACTAAACGTATATCCAACGCAAGTAAGGATCGGTCCGTTCCGTTCACGAGACTCGACTTTCATGCATGAAAGAGCACTCGCATTTAAATACGACACATTCCCAGTCTAGAGCTCGTCGCGGTAAGACGTGTTTGTTTCGCGTGTGCACACTGCACGTGCTTTCGCGGCACGACATGGTGATCCTTCACTTCGCTGTTTTCGTCGGCGAAGTGAAGTTTTGTATGCGGCCATTGGAACTGATTGAACGCTTCTCGTTTCGACAGTCTGCACCACCGGGTTGGATTCTTTTTTAGCGCGATTCCTTGCCTCCACGTCATTTCTCCCCGGCTGTGTATGTCGACTTGTTTTTTCGTGACTTGTATGACGACAACTCTGCAGAACGCTGCGGTTGTTCGCGTTTAGTCTCTACATGTCCTTCTAAAATGCTCCAAATTATATAAATTTTCGGCCGAGCAGTCAATTATTTTTATTTTTGACTTGTAACGGTTTTTTGTGTGGTGTTTTTTAATTTATTCTATTAACTTTTTTACTAATTGCTATTTTCAAAATTCTGCTCATTTTCAACTCTACAGGCATATACATGCTATATCTGGAGGGTGTCAGCTACATAACACTACTCCTCGCATAAATTCTCCTTCCAGGCGACACCCCACCCCATCTACGCCCAGACTATGACGAGAGAGAGAGAGAGAGAGAGAGAGAGAGAGAGAGAGAGAGAGAGAGAGAGAGAGAGAGAGAGAGAGAGAGAGAGAGACAGAGAGAGAAAACTACCATGTTGATTTACATTTACTTAAATTTTCATCTAGTATAGATTGAATCAGCCAACCTATTATATGTAAACGATGACGTCATGCTGACTATTCTACAAGCTGGTTGACGTTGCCAAGTGATATTATGTCTCTCATCCTGAAGTCTACCGCACACCTTTAGTTCAGACCCCGTGCTTATAAACCTTAAAGTCTAGACTATAATAAAGTTTTTCAAGACTATATGTTTTTATTCATTACTTAAGACCTAAAAAGATGTTTTTTGGGAATGCGCGTTCAGTCTAGGATCGATACCCATCGGCGGCTATATAAAAGACCATGGTATGTGATATGTGGGATGGTACATATAAACGATGGCTTGTTAAAAAAAATGTAGCGGTTTTCCATGGCGCGTCTCCAGAGATTTCAGCGGGTTTGGGTTAGGGCCATGCTCCCCCAGAATTTTTTTTAAAAAATTGTTAAGCTTGGGTAAGTAAGGGTTTCGACTATTTAATTTTTGGATGTAAATTTCAAAATTGTCCGCTTAATTTTTATTCCATCCCGAGACAAGCCCCTTGCTATAAAAAGACAGGCCCCGGGACGGACATGCTCGAAACTCTAGTGGTATATGAGCATGTTAAAATTATTTGCACTTTCACATCGCATGGACGTCACAAATATAACGTTCAATTCTTAAATAAAAAGAAAATAAATATTTGTTCTATAATACATCAGCACATTTTAAATTTGGTGTTGATCGTTTCTGAAAAACAGCCTTCATAATTATTTTGGCCCATGGTCATTTTGACACTTAGGCAATATGCCGACTCACTGAGAAGGTAAAACCATGCCCACCACACAGGCTACTCCTAACCATTACTATAATTTCAGCATTTTGACCTTTAGTTGAATTATTTGTTTACACCACCATCGCTGTGTTGCTGTAAACTTTGGATGTGTTTTTGTCAGTAATTTCAGATATCTTACTATAAAAAGAAAATACAGTAGACAGATTAACAAAGTAATAATCAAATACAGAGTGAGGAAACTACAATTTTATTCTGCCTTGTGCCCCAAAATAGTTTTTGGGAACATATGACAAAAACTATTAGGTAGGGCCAGTAATTTTTTTCTCTCAAGATTTATAATTTTTAGTTTTTAACCTATAATAATAATCATAATAAAAAATAAAAAAATAATAAATAATAATAATTAGGGTAAGCCCCTTTGTTGGTGAGGGTGGGGTGGTGGTGTTAGGTAGGTTTTAGAAAACCACATTCTTTTTAAAACGCCTTAATGTGCACACATCTTCACTATTGTATGTCTATATTGTATGTATGTTGTTTGTATGTCTCAAACAATTTTCGGCTTCTTCCAGTTGTACAATAGGGTCTGCGGAACAAGTGAGCACCGATATGGCCATAATCTCCCCCTTTTACCCGTTACCGTGGAGATGCCATAGGCCCTATTTTAACATCTGAAATTTACACTTATTCCAGGTGTGCATGTTACGATGTACTCTCTTTCACGGTCTCACTCACATGCCAAAATCAAATTAAAATTAGCTCCCCTATTACATGGTGATCTAACAGCAGCCAGTTGGAGCTCATGTCCACCAATCAAAATCTTACTGGCAGAATCATGAAGGTAAAAATTTATTTGAAAACATTCCCAATTATCCTAAGGGTATACGACATGTTTCGTGTGAATTACGAATTCCGTAAAACATGTTTTATTTTATAAAATAAATAATTTGTAATATAAAACTGGAGACTGGTTTAGTAGGGTGTTTTTTTTAAATAAATAATTTGTAATATAAAATTGAAGACCGATAACCAATCGCGTACGTATTGGTATGGTTCGCTGTACTGCGGCCACTATAATAGACTTGCCCGATATTTTTAGAATTTGTATACTCCCAAATAACGTTACAAAAGGCGAAGTGTGATTGGTCAATATTTAAATTACTATTTACAGGCGAAATGTTGTCTACGCAGTGCTGTTAGCAATCTGATTAAAATTAGTTCTACTGGTCTAAATAAGGCATTTGTAATTCATACAAAATATGTCATATACGCTCAGAATAATTCGGATTGTTATAAAATTATTTTCAAGTCGTTGGCATGATTCTGCAAGTAAGGTTTTGATTGGTGGACACGAGTTCCAACTGGCTGATATTAGATCCACATGTAATAGTGGAGCTAATTTTAATTAGATTGTCACATGCCATTACCTTCGAACTGACGCAACTACTTAGTACTCCCATTCCCACTTACAAATACATTTCGCTGGCCCTGTACATATTTTTTTTTTTTTTTTTAAAGTTTTGTAACATTATTTATTAAAAATAAATTAATAATAAAATAAAAAATTAAATTTAAAAAATTGACAATGCCATGGAGGTCAGGACAAGGTACTTGCAAACCCACTAAAACGCGGTGAACAAAACAAAAATATGTCCACATAACATACATGAAAAAGAAATTCAAATAATATATAAATAATTAAGTAATAAAAAATCCTCACACCAATAGGCTAATGGATAGGTTTTTGGCAATGACATACAAACGTCTTGGTCTTCAGCGATTCATAGTTGGTTTTTGTTATTTTTGGTCATATAATAGATCAGTTGTGAAGTCTTTTCTTTCTTTATGCAATGCCCAATCATCTGAAAAAATATGACCACATTTTCTGTTCGTACAGTGGTGGAAAAGCAGTGGCGTAACAGTCTTTATTTTTGGGGGGCCAAAAGGGGGCAAGACCTTCATCTGGGGGGCCTAAATGACGGCATCGCTTTTGGGTCATATTTATTGTGTACAATCAAATGTCAAATGGAGGGGGGGAGCAATTAGCCACTAAATTATTTCTGTCGGGTTCGCACTCCAGTCGCTTGCAACAAAGGCCCTATGTTACTAAAGAATGGTGGAGTAGTAATCGACCTGTTCTATTTATTTCTCGACGTTAATAAATATGCCGGAAGTGGTTAGGGGACGTAACTCTTGACTATTGTTTCTCACAAATTTCTAATAGAGGCTATAGCACTGCACATTAGCAGTGTTCCATAACCAATTTCTAAATTTGTATCATTGTATCAAGTCATGTTAAGTCCATTCTGAGATAAATATTTTGTTCCTTAAACTCTTTAAGTGTAATTAATCTTCTTTTTGTTTTCACAACACCTAGGGTATTTCCAGACAGAATTCAGTTGTACATTTTCAGAGAAAATAAAGTCATACATTTTTAGACAGAATTTAGATGAAAGTTTTCTGTTAAATATTTTCAAAGAAAATTCTCTTCTATATTTTCAGAGAAATTCATTTATACATTTTGAGACAATACAGAGCTGTTTGGTTTCAGACAGCATTCAAATGTATACACAGCCAGTCACCACGACTGGTATATCAAAGCCGTGGTATGTGCTATCCTGTCTGTGGGATGGTGCATATAAAACTTCCCTTGCTGCTAATCGGAAAGAGTAGTCCATGAAGTGGCGACAGCGGGTTTCCTCTCAGTATCTGGGTGGTCATTAACCATATGTCTGATGCCATATAACCGTAATTAAAATGTGTTGAGTGAGTCATTAAATAAAACATTTTTTTTTCCCCCAAATGTAGATTTTGAGACAATTCAATTGTGCATTTTTAGATGGACTTGTTCCTAGATGCAAAATAAAATCATCATATTTTGTATAATCCATACTCATACAATGTTCCAATTCAAGTTAGTCTTCAGATTTAATGTTTGTTTTTGTTATCCTTTTATCCATGCACAAAGTCAAAAAGCTGCAAACTGCTAAAATCACAGTTCTTGTTAAAACAAATTATTTGTAAAAATATTAATGTCCTAAGAATCTTCAGGCAGACTTTTCTTCGAGGCAGACTTGTAAACTTTCTCCTCTCGTCCTTCCTTCATGGCGGCATACCTTGCTATGGTGAAGAGAAAATCACTCAATCTGTAAAACAAAAGTGTAATGTGATCTTGTCTATGAATGAATATTTAACATCACAATAGCATGAACCTGGCAAGTCTAGCTCTGGTGTGGGAAGGGAGATAAGCCGAATGATTTCCGTGTTGATTAATAGACGGAAATACCGGTAAAAAAGCTAAAAAGTCGGACAAAATTGTTAAAAAAAAATTTATTATTTATTCGCGAAAAAAATAAATATATGCAGAATTTGGGTCATAAAAATGCGGAATTCCGCGAAAACTCAGAAATCTCACATCAACGAATGAAGCCAAGTCCAAGAGCTGCGGGCCACTGGCAGCTGGATTGTTTCAGGTCCCAATTGGGTTCTGTATTCTTGTGTTATGAACACAACCAGTCCCTACGTCAGCTCCAAATGTAGCACAACAATCAACCTTCACTGAGGGGAATTCGAAACACAGACTCTCAATACGAGAGTCCTCCAGCACTTTACCAACTGAAATTCCCACTAGCTACTGCCAGTAGGAGCATTTTAAACAGACGCTACTACAGCAATATCTGTGTATTCAGACTCGGAGAATATTTACATTCTCTGTCTGACATAAACTAACTGACACATGGTTTAGAATGAAAAGAAATTAAGTGCTGCCACATAGGCTACACTTTCTAAACATAGGCACAGAATCTTTTATATCAGACAGAATGCCACTTACCAATATCATAAAAAACATAAAGGTAGTGGGGGTGAAGGTAAGGGATATGCACTTGTATCTCCCTACCCATCAAATTTAAAAACAACAAAAGGGGGACAGGATAGCACAAGAAGGAATCTCCTGAACATCTGAAATCTGCTGGGTCAAAGGTATCAAATGTCATGACTTAGATCTGCTCCTGACACTAATGTTTTATTAGAACTATAACAACCATTTTATTACTGATACAAACCTGTTGAGAAACTTGAGAACTTCTTCTTCAGTCTCGCCATCTCTGACTAAAGGCACCACTCTGAAAGATAGAAAAAGGAAAATTAATTAGCAGCATGGGATCTTTTACATACATTATCCCACTGGAGCACTGGCCACAACAAAATAGTGAAATGGGTCCACTGATGTGGATCGATCCTAAACTGACCAAACACCAGACAAGCACTTTACCACTGGGCCAAATCTCACCCTACTTGGTGTCTATGAGACATTTAAACAGATGGTAATTGTAACACTTGGTCTGGTGAGTAGACCTCTTAATTTGTCACACCAAATAGCAACGTCCACTGGCCTCAACTTCTGGAGAATTTTTTTTTTTTTTTAATTTTAGGGTATTATGGCCAGAAGGCATGGTCACGAGAAAAATTAATTTCAGCAAGTGTCTAGATATAACACGATAGCTAACTATGTGAGTATGTGGGTGTTTTAAAAACCAAATAGCCAAAGTTTACAATGTGCTGCATTAAGTGTTCCTTGTCCTTGGTACAAAATAAGAAACCCCATACCCCTTCCCATATGTCTTCCTACTCATTAGAAGCAATTAATTTTATACACACCTCCCCATTTGCAGAAGTACATGCCTCAATCAGTTAAATAGGCTGACTATCATAGGAAAAAGGTCCGGTCACAATAAATTGTTACAGGAAAACGTTACAGTCATGATGGTATTTGTGATGATTGTAGTGCTAAGATAATTTTATGGAACGGGTCAGAAGGACTGACAAAATGTGCCTGTATACAAAGAGTGTGTCATTAAAAAGAAACTTTAAAAATATCATAAATTCACAATTTTTTTCCAAAACAATATCATTAATAACATATAAAGTACACTGTAAATTTAAAAAAATAAATAATAATAATAATATATATATATATATTACGTTCTTTCAGCCCGCCTGCACACTGTTCTGGCAAGATGTAATGAAGTAGCGGTTTTCCCTCCAGACTGCAAAATATAATGTTTCAAGAAATCTAATTATACTTAAATGAATGTCATATTGAAGTTATCGTATACTGGCAGAAATATGAAATACTGGTAATTATGTTTTTGAATAAAAACTGATGTTTAAATTATATGAATTAAAAAAATATAATACATGTATGTATGTGGGTCGCCATATAACATAAATAAAATGTGTTGAGTGTGTCGTTAAATACATATTTCTTTTCAACTAATGAAAAAATGTAGTAGGTTTCCTCTCTAAGACTATATGTCAAAATCACCAAAATATTTGACATCCAGTAGCCAATGATTAATAAATCAAAGTGTTCTAGTGGTGTCATTAAAACAAACTTTCAAAAAATGAAGAACATTGAATTTTCCAAATCAAGTGGTTATTACGTCTGGTATGTTAAAAAGCTAGATCAGAAGTTATGCCTACATAAATTCTATTGTGTTTGTATATCAATGGATGGATGAACAAGAGAACACCCAGTACTAATACAGCTGTCATTTGTAACAATAAAGGCCAGACATGTTCTTAAATCATGTGTTAACAAAATTGTATGTAGAGGGTGTGGGATTTTGTCTTTTTTAAAATAACATTGCCTGAGAATATTTCAATGCAATATGCTTAAATAAAATACAGTATGTCTGTCCCTTCAATTAGATGACTTAATGTTAACTTACTGGCAAAATAAAGTTTTTCAAGGGGGGTAACTCCATTGTCATTTCGTCAATCCACATCTCCAATCTATTAACATAGCTACTGTCAAAGTCGGTTTTTCCTGTAAATAAATAATAAATAAAGTAATATTAATAATAATAATTAGAGTACGGCAGTATTTTATGATGGTAATGTTAAAAGTCATCATAGGTTAAGAAGCCTCTCCATTTGGAAATAGCAGAACAGTGGAATCCATTGATAATAATTTCAGATGAATTTTTTTAAATGAGAGCTGGGTCCATGTTTATAAAACTTTTAAGAGTCCAGACTCGGTCTCTAATGGCGATGCATGCATACAAATGTGGCATTGTCATGACATTACTGTCTCAGACTCTATTAGTTATATCAGCACCAAGTCTGTTCCATAAATAATAAATCAAAATTATGAAAGGCAAGTACAGAAATACTCAAAATATCCCATGTTTATGCCAGTATAACACAAGTTGACGATTAATATTTGTATCACTATTTCGAATGAGCTGAACATGATACACTTTGATGCTTTATATGTATGACTAACTAGATGGGAATTAATTTAGTTAATAAAATTCTTCCAGGGCACAATATTTTAAAATTGTAGGTGACTGGAAGTTACTTCACGTGATTTTTCACCTAAGATGCTAGCACAAATAAAGAAAATAATTATTCAGTTTTTGTCTTTTATTAATGACTTACTTACTGTTGGCAAGTTCATATCACATAACTTTAACATTGCTCAACACATTATGTATAATAATACATTTCTTTTATTAAAAATTTAAATTGCGACTGTATGGTGAATTGCTATACCAGGCCCCGTGCTTATAAAACTTAGTCTAGACTTTAATAAAGTCCAGACTTTAACGTAATGCTATTTGAATGGTGTTGCCATGACGTCAAAGTATGAACGCTATTAAAGTCTAGACTTTAAGTTTTATAAGCACGGGGCCAGTTGTTATTGTAATTTCGAAGGACGATGAAATATATATTCTGAATATTTGTTTGCTCAAAGTCTTAAATTTAGGTCTATAATTGCTTTATTAGTTAAACATTATTTTATTACCAAGGTTCAATCATGGTGCCAAAATATGGACAAAGATTATAGTTAAGGTAGTACCAACATCTGATGCCGATCATACAGTGGTAGCCGGTGAATTATATTAGACTAATGTGTATGAAAATCAGCTTAGAACAGTAGAGAATAAATGCATTTTTTATAATACATAAAATTGATCCCCAAGTTTGCACATTTTAGAATGTAGCAAATCACCATGTAAGCAACCGGCAGTTTGCATAAATATGAAGTTGATGGTTGGAGCAAAATAATGTTTCCTCTTGTATTCATTATGATAATTAGAAGCAGCAAAGTTATTCTGTAGTGTAAGTAAATACAAATTAGAAAAGTGTACAACTAATGAACTAATTTAAAGAACTTGGATTTAACATCAAATGTTTTTTTTGAACAAGATTAACTGTTTAAATGCTTAAATCACAGCAAAACCACTCACGTTTGTGTGCTTCTCGAGCCGAGCTTGCAGGTGTAGCAACATTGGAGCCAACGTCTTGTAACATACACTGAACCTAAAATTTAAATAAAATAATAAAAATGCAATAATGTACAAAATACTGCAAATCTTAAATGAAAAAAGAAAATAATATTATTTCAAATAAATACAAAAGTTTAGAAAAACAAATCAATTTGTCTGAATATGGGGGAAAAGGACTTATAGGTAGTACTAAACCAAATAACCATTAACCACTAATCCATTATTCTGGACAGACAGCCCAGATAGCTGACGTGTGTGTGTGTGTGCCAGGATAGCGTGATTGAACCTTAATTGGATATAAGCACGGAAATAAGTTGAATGATTTTTCATAATTCTAAAAATGCACGTACCTGCACCTTCGAGAACTAACGGTTATAGAGTCTATAGGTAGTACTAAACCAAATCAGGGGTTTCCCCAGGGCTGTTAGGCGTAGGGGCCCGCTATCCCTTGGTCAATAAAGTAAGCGCTTTGACAGTGCGTAAGCACCTTACGTCAAAAGCCGC
>JAECMU010114416.1:454-13479 GCA_016106625.1 Dracogyra subfuscus
TCTCTCTCTCGCGCGCACACACACACACACACACACACACACACACACACACACACAACCACGCACATACAAATATTGAAAGTGTGATTTTAGTTGTTAAAAGGTCGCTTTAATCGGAACCATCCTACAATGGCAGCAAACAGGACAGTTCCTTTAAAGGTCAGTTCATACTTTGATCCTAATGCGCACCTGAAATTTAATGTTTTATTAGATAAACTTAAAAGTGTTTAACGAACACGCGCTAAAAGTTAATATGAATTGTGTTAAAATCATACTGAAGTGACTGAAAAATCCGGATTAGGTTTGAACAGGAAAAGGACTGGTCGACACAACTACTCGCCGACAAGAGTCGGCGGGGAAGTATAAATCTAGCTTAAGGAGATACGAAACATCATGTCAAAGTTAGAGACTGCTGGTTCAAAATTATTTGGTTGAAATTTGATTTTAACTCTGATAAAACTTATATTGTTACGCACGCATGGACGCACGCATATAGCCACGCACACAACCCACCAACCCACCAACACTGACAAAAACAACAACAAACAAACATACCAAAAAAAAACAACAACAAAAACCCAACAAAAACCCCAACCCCAAACAAACAACGAGAAACAAAAAACAAACAACAACAAAACTTAATAAACTAGTCACGTGATTTAAACATCTGTCATTTTGTATTTTCAGCTATACAGAACTTGCCTTCAGGAACAGTAAGCTAACCGAGCATTGAACATGCTCCAAGTGGTCACAATAAACAGCTTCCAATTACACGCTGTATATTGTCTTTGTGTATTTCTAAATCAAATGGCCGTCTACAAGAGAGAAGGAAACAAAGAAATGTTTTATTTAATGACGCACTCAATACGTTTTATTTACGTCAGACATATGATTACGGACCACACATTGAAAGAGGAAACCCGCTGTTGCCAATTCATGGACTACTCTTTTTGATTAGATGCAAGGGTTCTCTTATATGCACCATCCCACAGACAAGGTAATACATACCACGGCCTTTGATATGCCAGCCGTGGTGCATTGGTTGGGACGAGAAATAGCTCAGTGGGTCAACCGACGAAGATGGATCCCAGACCGAGCGAGCGCTTTGCCACTGGGCGACGTCCTGCCCCTACAAGAGAGAAGGGGAAACCTATTTAGAAAACAATAGTGGGTATTTAGAAATTCTAAACAATAGCCGGTATTTAGAAATTCTAAACAATAGCGGGCATTTAAAAAACAATAGCGAGTATTTAGAAAACATTAGTGGATATGTAGAAACCATAGTGGGTGTTTATAAAACAATTGTGGGTATTTAGAAATTCTAAACAATAGCGGGTATGTAGAAAACAATAGCGGGTATTTAGAAACAAATAGTGGGTATCTAGAAAACATTACAGGTTATGTAGAAACCATAGTGGGTGTTTATAAAACAATAATGAGTATTTAAAAAACAATAGTGGGTACTTAGAAAACAATAGTGGGTGTTTAGAAAACAAAAGTGGTTATTTAGAAACAATGGTGGATATTTAGAAAACAATAGTCGGTGTTTAGAAAACAATAGTGGGTGTTTAGAAAACAGTAGTGGGTATTTGGGAAACGAGAGTGGCTGTTTAGAAAACAATAGTGGGTATCTAAAAACAATAGTGGGTGTTTAGAAAACAATAGTGGGTTTTAGAAAACAAAAGTGGGTTTTAGAAAACTAGTGGATGTTTAGAAACAATAGTCTGTGTTTAGAAAACAACAGTGGGTATGCAGAAAACAATAGTGGGTATCTAGAAAACAAAGTGGGTGTTTAGAAAACAGTAATAGGTACGTTATTCTGGTCCCATCATCGGACACGTTCTAGACATTTGGAATTATAACATTTTAAAACAACAGATTTAACACGTATACAAAAGCTAAAGTTTGTTTTGTTTAACGACACCTCTAGAACACATTGACCCCCCCCCCCTGTTTTTTCAATGTTGAAATAGACCAACAAGTTCGCCTATTGCATACATATTTGAAGAATTTGCATGCCCCCGAATAACGCTATAAAAGGCGAAGTGTGATTGGTCGATATTTAAATTGTTATTTATAAATGAAATGTCACCTGGCTATTGCAGACCACGCAATTATGTTAGATCTACTGGTAGACCCAGCAGAGTTAAGTTTAATCAGATTGACTGATGATAAATGTCAGTGTATACGTTATTAAAAAAGGTTAGTTTCATCTGGGCAAAATATTAATGTAATTTTATTTCATCTTGTACGACTGTGTTCTGTAACCTTGTGCTTGAAACGTATGTTGTACCTGTACACAAAAGTACTCAAATGGTTTTGGAACTAAGGTAGTCATTGATGCTAACTTTTATCTCAGAAATGACCAGCTTGACCCTCCCCCAATGTTTTAAATTCACTTTAAGTGTGAGGGGTGGTAGTATTTATATCTATGATGTTTGTCGATTGATATACTGCAGAAACACGTTTTAGCCACATATGTTACTATTGTCGTCTATGGGATTTGATTTTGTGGTATGCACCCTTTATTTAGTGTTGACTACAGTTTATATACAATGTGCAAGTTTATTATAAGACTCCATCATATGTGTCGTGTCGAATAGACAAAGCACAATCGAGGTGGTGAAATGTTCAACACCGAGGGTGTACCTTTTCTATCCAACATGACCACATATGATGGAGTCTTTTTCTCTCATTCATTCGGTAAATAAACCATTATTTTACACGAACCATTAAAGATGGCTGAACCATGTACCGTGTTTGTGGCATATGTTAAATAGTATTTAACACCATGAATTAACAAGATAGCTTTTAAAATGAAGGTTTTAATAAAATATTAATTTAAAACTCTGTCTAATGACTTCACGTCACCGCCTCACATTAAAGGGACATACCCTGGGTTTTAGTTCACGAAAATTAACATTAAGTTTAGTTTAATTTACAAACCTGTAACACATTTTTATAAAGTTACAATTGAGTGAAACATGAGTCTTTGACTTTGAAATAGTGAAATACCCTCTAAAATAGAATAAAACCCGACTACATAACTGTTACTTCTCAGAGGCACGTGCCTTTTTAAAAATATGAGAAATGCATTTTGTGATATTAAAAAACATCAGCATGACCAAAAACACTTCGAATGTATGGAATTGGATACTTTAAACAATAAAATAAAGTAAAGTATGATTTCAGTTATATAAAAAAAACCCCACCCTCTAATAGTCAAAACTATGTCTTAGTGTTTAAAAACTAGGGTATGTCCCTTTAATATGACATCATATATTACCAACGACGCCATGTTAAACGCAAGCGCGTGATATCCATGTAAGATAGAAATTTCTTACATGGCTTTCTTTCATGGGATAGCTCTGTTCCATTTACACGAGGATGAGAGAAAAATGCATCTGCGGATTTTTTTGGCAAAAAATAAGACTTGCTAATTAAATGTTTTTTCAATATATTTTTTAAATGTCCTGCACTATCCCTTTACTTTACTCTTGAATTTAAATGTTAGGTGTCACTCTTTGTACATGTGTAGGGCCTACTGCCTTAACGGGTTGACATGCTGCTTATGTCAGTTCTATGTCTACTGTAAATGTTATCATCATCAGTGAGACTGATTTGGAGTAACGTAATCACGAGACACGACCTGAACTGGACGCTGATGTCTGGTGAACTCTGTGCGCTGTATACGGAAGGGTACAGCCACTGTTTTACGTACGTGATGTGACCATACACTAATACACGACCCAGTCACTAGAACTGGGCCACTGTATTGTAGTTATTGTCATATCACACGTGATGTTACAATGAAATGGATAAAGGACAACACACACGATATGAAGCTCTGTATAATAATATCAAAACAAAAGACTAATAATAGACATGACACCTGTGTTGGTATTTAATTGACGGTCGGGTGTTTTTATCTCTAGTTTATAAAATACGTCTCTCAGTTTCAAGTTCTCGTTAACTGCAAGAATCATTTTATCAGGGGAAAAATCTTCAAACAGGTAAGTTGTTTAAAAGTATTTATTTAATAAAACAAAAACAAATGTCAAATAAATATTTAAAAAAAACCCCATAAAAATGCCTGTGATGGTAAGAGTAAATGATATGTTGCTATGCGCTGTAATAAAGCTAAATATTTAAGTACATTTAGTTATAAGCATCTAGAAGAGATCGTATGGCAAATGGAGTTCCGTGATGCTCCAGAATTCGATTTCTGTTAGCAGTAATAAATATTAAACACGCTACCATTTCCTATCATGTTGATGTCCCTAATGAAATAATTATCATTGTCACTCGCTAAAGTTTGTGACAACTAAAACTTCTCTCACTCGGGACATAAACATCACACTAACTGGAAGTTCGTTTAATATCCTATCATTCAGCACTGTGCGCGCAATAACTTTGATCGTTCGATTGCACAAATGAAGGACCATCCATGTGTTGTTCACACATTTCTAGCTTTCGTTTTACTGGGTTTTTTATATGTTGATTTTTTTGGTATTTGGGTATTGAGTAAGACAGCCAGACGGACATGTGGACATTTATCAACGCTGTCTTACCGCCCGAGTACTCTGACGGTAAGACAACCAGACGGACATGTGGACATTTATCAATTCTAAACGACAAAACCATGGCGCAGTCAAAATCGTATCTCTGCACAAGGTTGCACACCACCATTTATTTTCCAATGGATCTACATGCTAATATTGCCTCGGATTAAATTGTGTAAAAAAAAGAACCCATGATATCGCAAGGATTAAGTGACTACCAATTTTTGAACCTACAGTCACTTGTCGACTGGCATGTAAAAAATCAATACAGGTTGACCACAAACAAATTTCATTATCCATCCAAATGTTGGGGCCCCGTCTCATTTTGCTATTATGCACCCATTTCCATCTGACCGTACAACGCACTTACAAATGCTTTTCCTTAGTAATGACAATACCAAATAATGTACAAATACTGGGTCATTTAATTACTACAAAGGTAAATCTACCTGTAATCATCAAAGAAAACTTTGAAAACTAAATATTTCTATTTATTATTTTTTTTCTAATGAGGACCTATTTCCTAAACCGGACTATATCAAACTGCTACAACTAGTAACGACACAACAAAGCTACAACTAGTAACGACACGACAAAGCTACAACTAGTAACGACACGACAAAGCTACAACTAGTAACGACACAACAAAGCTACAATTAGTAACGACACGACAAATGGTGGTGTGGTGCCACAAGGCAGAGTCCAGAGGACGTTCTATACAATGTCGTGATACTTTCCATGATCCACTATGGGGTGAGTTGCTAACAGCCCCGGGGCCGACAGTGTGTATTTCATCTTTCCTGCACCGCCAGAGGAGATACGGCAGTATTTCATCTTTCCTGCACCGCCAACGGAGATTTCATCCTTACTGCACCTCCCAGTCCGCAACACACACCCGCACAGATACCAATGGTATACATTGGACTGTGATGGCATGCACTCATGAATCACCATTAAAATGGTGATGATATCAGGTGTTCACGAAAGGTGAGCATATCCTGCCCCACCGGTGGCACCCGTCATGAGCACAACCCACCGCACCTATGTAAAGTCTACATAAGGTAAAAGTGTACACCATTTTCACCAAAAAGATGAAAATGTACGTACAAGGTCAAAATAGGGTATTGCATCAGACATCATTTTTGTCAATGATGCGTCATATCGTGAGATTGCCTCACAGTGTCGACCATAAAACTTTTTGAAAGCCTTCAGGAGTCCTTGGATGTTATAACCCTGATGAAACGACTTCTGTACCAGAATGGTATGTCGGTCTTTAAAATCGGCATATGATGTACATGCCCTGAGATATCTCAGAAGTTGTGAAATATAAAACACCAAAAGCTGGAGCAGAAGGAATATTGCTCGACATGAATGGGAAATTGACGATTGGAAAGTTGAAGTCATCCCTTTTATCATACAGCTTAGTGTGAAGTACGTCGCCGTTCTGAATCTCTATGTATAGATCAAGGTATGAAACAGATTTTTCACTATCTGTTGTTTCTTTTATTTCCAACTCTGGTGGGTAAATCAATTAAAGGTAATCTGTGATCTTGTTATTATTGAATGATATTTCATCAAAATAGCGAAATGTAAAATTAAAATTTTTAGCAACATTTTAAACATTTTCAACGCTGTCTTACCGCCCGAGTACTCTGACGGTAAGACAACCAGACGGACATGTGGACATTTATCAACGCTGTCTTACCGCCCGAGTACTCTGACGGTAAGACAACCCGACGGACATGTGGACATTTATCAACGCTCTCTTACCGCCCGAGTACTCGGCCTAATACAGAAGCATGTCGCTTGTGTCTGCAGGTTGGCAAAGAGACGAAATAGCTGGACACCATGAGCCGAGCTCCTTCCTGCTGGATGCGATACGCCGACCATCACAATGGTGACATCGTCATGCAAGATGTCTTCGTCCCAACACACGGTTCGTATTGTTGGCAAAATCTAACAGTAATACGCTCTTCATTCGCTCTCATTAACAAAGAATTCACATCTTCTCACTGCTTTTCTCTCATGTTTCTTTTGTTGTATTTTTAAATTGATTTTAGTTTAAAGCGCGTGCGTGCGTGTGTGTGTGTGTGTGTGCGTGTGTGTGTTTGTTTGAGTGTGTGTGTGTCCGTGCGCGCAGGCCCGTAGGAACGAAGTCTGGAGTGGGACCACGTCTCTAGTGTGGTGGGGATGGGGGTGGGGGGTGGCTGAAGACATAAGCCACACTTTTATCTTCATTTATATATCCGTATCCATGCACAGTTGAATATTGAGGACAAAACAATCTTACATTTTTATCATCGGAGTTGGAGGGTGGGGCGTGGTGGTGCTCTGTATGTAAGTAAAAGAAACAACAACAAATATTAAAACTAGTCCAACCTACTTTATCTAATTTCCTTTTGAACGTTCCTGTCAGCGAACACTTGTTAGGCCTTTCTATGTTTGTAAATATTTCCAGGTGACACGCCCAACACCTACTACTGCACTCTGCAGTGGAACGCCGGGCACGAGGGTGGTGGGTACTGCGGCATTCAGTCCCACTTTAACGGCCGGAAGAACTACATTTTCTCTCTCTGGAAATCGCGGTCACACCCCGACATTCCCATTGGCATTCCATACAAGGGCCACGGAACCACAACGACGCCGTTTGGTGGCGAAGGGACAGGGATGAAGTCGATGAACTACTCGCTCGGATGGAAAGACAACCACTGGTACACGACCGTGGTCAGAATATGGCACCACCAGCAACACTCCTACTTCGGTTTCTGGGTCCACGACCAATCGGCGAACTCGTGGGCACACCTGGTTACCATGGACTACCCAGCGAAAGCCGAATTCTACACCCAGACGGGCTCGTTTATCGAGGACTGGGCCGGGTCCGGACAGCACCAGCGAGAAGTTCACTTCAGACACGGCTTCAAGCGACGAACGGACCAGATGTGGACCGCGTTCACTACCGCCAACTTCAGTGTGGTCCAAGAAGCTTCCACCAAGGACTACAACGATAACTACAACGCCGGGGTGCAACACGGCTACTACTTCATGCAGAGCGGCGGCAGCACCACGCCGAGTGCCCACCTGGGAACGCACAAGGCGATCCACAACCACTCGACGCCCAGCCACCCTCCCAACAAACCTATCCACTTCTCCATCACGTCCGCCACGTCCTCCGAGGTGACCTGGCACGTGGCCGAGTCGGAGACGCCACAGTTCAGCTACAGCGTGACCGTCGACAAGAACCCGTACCCGGCAGCGTCGGACGTGGATCCAGAGAAGCGTAGCGTCAAGTTGGATGTCGGTGCAGCTTCCGAGGTCGAGGTTACACTGGAAGATCTTCTGGGACGTCGCGTGACCAAGTCTGTGGCTATACACTGAAGATGACTGAACAATAATCAGATGACACTGCAGAAGTAGAATCAAATCTTGAAACGACACACCTCAGTTTTTAAACACAAAGGCATAGTTTTCACTATTAGAGACGTTTATAATAACTGATATCAAACATTACTTATATTTTTTATTGTTTAGAACCGAAATGTTTCTGGTCATTCTGATGTTTCTAATTTCCACAAAACGTATTTTTCATATTTTTAAAAGACGCACGAGCGTATATATGGGTATTTCAACGTCACATACTCTTGTTTCACTCTGTTGTATACAAATTTGTTACAGGTTTGAAAATTAACTTAGTGTCCATGTTTACGGGTTGAATCTAGGTGAAAAATATACCTTACTGTTAAAATCTAGTGTCTGTCCCTTTAATGTATTGAAAAATAACTAAGACAATATTACAGAAAGAAAACAAAATGTTTAGGATTCTTTTGTCTTCTGTTTTTTTTGGGGGTGTTTTTTGTTTTGTTTTTGTTTTTGTTTTTGTTTGTTGTTGGTTTGTGGCATTATACTGCGACAAACATATATTGTCGAAACGTTTAACAAAGTAACAAATACGTGTATGTGAATATATATATGATTTAAGTTCACTTTATCACACTGTTCTACATCATCTACTGAATTAGGGGCCTTTACAGGTTAATTTTCTAAAACTATACAAGTGAACAGATTTATTGTTATACACAGACTAAATACTGCTAGAATTACCATATTATTTTACAGAGTAAACATTTCTGAAGCAATGTATATGTTTAAAAAAAATAAAAAAATTAAAAACTCATAAAATGTTTCGTGTGGATAAATATCAGATATACTGACTTGTTTTCAGTGCAAAGTTTGAAAAATTTGACTGTAAAAAGTTGTAGAATTAAACTGCATGTTCTGAAATGGATTGTTAAATGTGGATATAGCCAGGGGTAAACAATAACATTTAAAACATGTAAATGGGTTGTTAAATGTGGATCTAGCCAGGGGTAAACAATAACATTTAAAACATGTAAATGGGTTGTTAAATGTGGATCTAGCCAGGGGTAAACAATAACATTTAATGCATGTAAACGGGTTGTTAAATATGGATCTAGCCAGGGGTAAACAATAACATTTAAAACATGTAAATGGGGTGTTAAATGTGGATCTAGCCAGGGGTAAACAATAACATTTAATGCATGTAAACGGGTTGTTAGATGTGGATCTTGCCAGGGGTAAACAATAACATGTAAACAGGTTGTAAGTATGTTCATTTAAAGATAATAAAGAATAATAATTAAATACTGAAGATAGACTGAAAGTGACAATTGTTTTCTTGATGCTATTATAAATATTTGATGACTGTCTTTGCTATAAGCTCCTTATTTTTACCATTATTACATCCCTTGTACTAGCACATTGCACATGTTATGAAACAGAAAAATTATCCTAATATTTTTTTATAACTGTATATACATGAGACCAAAGTGACTATTTAAAATCACAACTAAAACTAAACAGGACTGTTGAAAGGGCATTAAAGGTCTAATAAAATCCAAGCTGTTTGCTGTTGTGGGGATTTGTAATGGGAGAAAAATCAGCAGAAGTCCAGGAACCTTTCGAGGGAGATTACTGTTATTTCCCTGGAGGACGGCTAACCATATCCTTTAAACGCCCACCCTACGTCACATGCTCAACGCTTCATGGTATTAGTGTAACTAATTTAGATGAATTACAAGTTAGATTATTAAATAACTAATACGAATAGACATATCTCAATACTAGATTTCGATACATTCTATCAGACTGTTTGACATCATCTAGTTAATTTATGCGTTACATTATTTTTGTAGAAACTGTTTTGAGATTGTTTGCAGTACTACATGTCTATTCTAGTTATTATATATTTATAACACATTTATATATTTTTATATTTAATGGAGAGAGACATTTGTGCGATTATTTTAGAGATCTACTTAATATATACATTTTATTGTTTTAAAATGTGTCTGTATTCAAATACTCGACTCGCTCTTTTTTACCTCGTGTTTAACAATATCTACTTAATTATTGTTTGATTTAAATGTTTTATGTAACTCTTTCACAGTATCTGTTTGATGTTTTATTTAATTTAAAATAGGGTTTTACTCCATGGTTATATAATATACTGTAGTACGTTGAAATGTATACTTACAAATATTATTTTAGAATTTATATTTTCGATGCTGATAATAAAAATCCTTGAAAATGTCCGGTTATACGGTATTTATAATACATTTATATATTTTTATATTTAATGGAGAGAGACATTTGTGCGATTATTTTAGAGATCTACTTAATATATACATTTTATTGTTTTAAAATGTGTCTGTATTCAAATACTCGACTCTGTTTTATACCGTGTTTAACAATATCTACTTAATTATTGTTTGATTTAAATGTTTTATGTAACTCTTTCACAGTATCTGTTTAATTTAAAATAGGGTTTTACTCCATGGTTATATAATATACTGTAGTACGTAGAAATGTATACTTAAAAATATTATTTTAGAATTTTTATACTGATTTGGGTGTCGTTAAACAATCATTTACAACTATTTAATTTTGTATTTGTAATCTTACGGTTCAATGGGTTGAAAATAAATATAGTTAAAATTACAATTTTTGTCAAATGTTTTATTTTATATTAAACATAGTTTATTTTATATTTCCATGCAAATAGTTTGAGTAAATTCCATTTATGCTCCTCCTTATGCGATCCTATCACTCTGTGCATTGTGAATTACACATACATACGCATACGGATCACGGACAAATAGAGTATTTATCTGTCTGGTTTAGCCAGTTTTTATAAATGTCGATCAGCCAATGTAGGCCAAGGTAAACCGAAATACCACCGAATAATCATTGTCACCGGATAAGCTACTCATATTTCAAGTTCAATCAGTTTTAGATAAGAGATAATATATGCTACGTAATGATTAAACAAATGCATTTTTAAAATGCTGGTTTTAATATCATGTGGGATTTATTCACTGTAGATAATGACGTCATAAGAAACGTTATTTATAAAGTTGCTACACATCATTCCTTTAAGGAGTTGGTTTCTGGTACCATTCACAAATCAGATACACCTGAAGCGTGAGATTATGGTCCCGTGTCCCGTCAGTCAATTTGTTGAGACTTTTCACCGGTGCTAGTAGATTAATATCCATCACATAGGATGATCTGACTATTGTAAAGTACGCACGCACACTCACATAAAACCACTCCGTTTTAATCAAAATATTTAGAAATATGAAGACAGGGCAGTATCTAACCTAAATTAACTAGGTGAGGATATTCACGGGATATTCTATAGCTAGTCATATGTCATATTTTAGCTCAATAACACTTTTCCCTGTGTTTGAAACCTCTACGTTCAACCCTTGAAAACCGATATCCTGGATCATCTCACATTCTGTATCATTCAGGATATATTGGTTAAAATATCACTTTCCTTTTTCCGACTAAAATCTGTCTGCCTTATCTCTGCTATTGGTTGTGTTCTGTTATACTGGGAATCATCAAGTGGCGGACACTCCTACATAGGTCGTATGCAGATTAGCGGGACACGAACCAGATTGTACGACACGACATCAAAACCGAATACAGACACAAAGTGAGTACAGTGACATAGTCTTCACTTTTATACCTGGAATATGGTACATACCATTTACAATAGTGGAATTTTAAAGTAGTATTTCTGAATTATTATTTACAATAGTGGAATTTTAAAGTAGTATTTCTGAATTACCATTTACAATAGTCGAATTTTAAAGTAGTATTTCTGAATTATCATTTACAATAGTGGAATTTTAAAGAAGTATTTCTGAATTACCATTTACAATAGTCGAATTTTAAAGAAGTATTTCTGAATTACCATTTACAATAGTGGAATTTTAAAGAAGTATTTCTGAATTACCATTTATAATAGTCAAATTTTAAAGTAGTATTTCTGAATTACCATTTACAATAGTGGAATTTTAAAGTAGTATTTCTGAATTACCATTTATAATAGTCGAATTTTAAAGAAGTATTTCTGAATTACCATTTACAATAGTGGAATTTTAAAGAAGTATTTCTGAATTACCATTTATAATAGTCAAATTTTAAAGTAGTATTTCTGAATTACCATTTACAATAGTCGAATTTTAAAGTAGTATTTCTGAATTACCATTTACAATAGTCAAATTTTAAAGTAGTATTTCTGAATTATTATTTAAAACAGCCGAATTATAATGTATCTATGAATTACCATTTACAAAAGGCAAATTTTAATGAAAAATCTCTGAATTTCAAAATACAAAATTTATTTGAATGTCATATGATAAATAAACATATATTTATTTATTTATTTTTGTTCTAGGTAACAATGAATGGGATTTGCATTTTATTGCTGTGTTTCAGGTAAGGTTGAACACAAATAATTAAAGTAATATATTGTGCAGCATGTATAAACCAACATAATTACGAATAACTAACCATTAAGGGGCCGTCCATAATTTTCTGTATTTTCACGAGCGTACAAACCATACACTTTTGACCACCCCTCACCCCCTTAATAGTGATCTAAATTTTTCATTTTCAAAACAAACACAAAAAAACGTGTACGCTTCCCCTCCCCCACCCCTTACCCCCCAACCCCGCGTGCGCTCGTAAAAATGTTGAAAATTATGGACGGCTCCTAACACCTGTTATGGACACTGTTTGTTTATTTGTTTAACGACGCACTCAAAACATTATAAATACGGTTATATCGGCGTCGGACATATGGTTATGTCGAGAAAAAAAACCGCCAGTGGTTAGCTGACGGGGTTCGATCCTAGACCGACCGCGCATCAGGCGGGCACTGTACCACTGGGCCATGCTGCCCGCTTGTTCTGGACTCAGTCCATATAGCTAGGTTGATTTCCTAAAACATCTAGCTTGATCTGAAAGTATCGTACTTTAGTTTCATACCTCGGTCTAAGCTATGCGACAAGAATAATGAGCAGCTTTCCGAGTCATTTTTCACATTATGTCAAACAATATCATTATCAGTTTGTGTCAAAGGGAACCGACGAA
>JAECMU010114418.1:0-10783 GCA_016106625.1 Dracogyra subfuscus
AACGCGCCACATATTCTTACGTCATTTGAATATGTAGTAATGGCTGACTGGAATTAAAGTTGCATGTACAGTTTACAAAAACACGTTATATAAAGCTTGAGATTATATGATAAAGAGATTATTATCCTCGTGTATTTTGGTATCATCAATATCATATATTAGGAATAAAAATAATGTATTATGCTCGCCAGAGGCTCGCATAATACAATTTTTATTCCTAATATATGATATTGACAATACCGAAAAACACTCTGATAATAACCTCTATATATTGTCAGTTGGAGAAATGCTAAAATCAAGTATACTCTGGTGCAGTGAGTGTGTAATACAAGTGTTATTTAAACTGTCATACAGAACTAAAGAATACACGACTTCATTAAGTCAAAGATCACTAATTCTTCATTATGCTGACTATTAACCTGTGATGCTGAGATGAGCAAACGTTTGAAGTCTCCACTGCAGTCACCTTTGATATCGTCTTCGAGTTTTGAGCTTGAAACCTTCCGGTGAGGACTCACCACTAGAAACATATGAGAAAACAATTTCATCAATTAGTAGTGAAATGTGAACCTGAAGCACCAGTTCACATACTTGAAGTTGGACAGCTAACAGTCATCTCATATACACCTCAAAACAAACCATTCACAGTTATCACCCCTTATCCATGAACATATGTTTAGTTGTCTCTATTTGTTTAGTAATTGTCTCCCCTTATTCACAAGACGTGCTGTTTGTTTTCCCTTATTGTTGAATTAATTAGTTCAGTGGTGGATTGCTGTGGAGATGAGAACAAGCAGCAAAGATAACAGTAACAAAGAAGGGAGAAACTGAAAGAAATGTGAGAACTCACCCTCTCCATACACACTTTTGAGTTCTTCAATCTGTGCATTAGTTCTTGTCATGAGAATCTCTATGAGAGTCTGTTCATCAGTGCCAGGACCCTGAAGAACAAAACGTATTAAAGTTTAGTTTGCTTAAGGATACAACTAAAGTATATTGATATATTAATCATCACCTAGTGGATGTCAAACATTTGGTAATTCTGACATATAGTCGTAGAGAGAAAGCCTTCTATATTTTGCCATAAGAGGCAATGGAGTTTTTATAGGCACTATCCCACAGGATAGCACATACATGTACCTCAGCCTTTGAAAGGCCAAGTCATGGTGCACTGGGCCCAATGACAGGGATCGATCCCACATCGACCACGCACGTTACTACTGGTCTATGTCCCATCTCTGGACTCTGAAGTGAGAAATAAATTAATTAAAAATACAGCCACAGAAATCAAAACATATATTATTATATGATCACACTTCCAAGTAACAGTCACAAAAAATTATAATTACAAAACGAAAAAAATCTTTTGAATAATTATTACTTTACATGCATAAATATTATAATTTTCAGAGTGGACCCATTGCCTCTACAAATAAATTTAAAGTGAAGACACTGTCATAACCCTGTTCAGTAGATTAATATTAAAAATTAATAATCAGTGAATAATATAGATATCTACACATGTCAACCACGGCAATATAATTAGGGAGACAGTACCGTTAAGGCCTGTGTTTTTTTTCCAAAATTAATCCAGGGCCCATATTTTCGAAGCCATTTTAGTGTTATGAAATCATAAAACCATCGTAGGTTGTGACATAACTACAGCACACGCCATAGTGACGTCATAGTTCACGAAAGTTTTACGATTTAATAGGTTAAGATTGGTTTAAAAAAAACATGGGCCCAGTAGTGTAAAGGTTAAGACATATTAGAAATTTGAGTCTATAAAATAAAACCTTTGATATGTTTAACAACACCACTAGAGCACATTGATTGATTAATCATTGGCTAATGGATATCAAACATTTGATAGTGCTGACATGTAGTCTTTAGATCATACCACCTACAGTTTTCCATTCCATTAGTAACTAAGTAACTTTTATTTGCACTTACCAATAGACAGGACAGCACATACCACAGCCATTGATATATCAGTCATTGGGCACTGGTGGAGCTGAAGTTGCTCAATCCTATGACACAACTAAAGTCTAAACTTGAAACATTTAATAAACTTGGAACCGCACAAGTCTCTTTGTGGGCTGGCTTGACACCCAATAGTCATGTGTGTTTTTGTCATGGGGTGTCATTGAACATATTGGTTCATTCATTCTTTGAGGGCAGGGATGCAGTTACCCCATATATAATTGTTTAAAGGAACAGGTTCTTCCCTCAGTTTCTGCAGATTGAAATTCAATAGCATGAATTTCAGTTTTTGAGAAAAAAGATCTGTAAATAAATTGGTTATATGTATACAGTAAAACCCTCAACACTTTAAAATCTGACATTTTTTCGTTTAATATCAGTACAGAACAGATGATCTCTAAACCGGACACCCCTTAAACAACACTTGGTCCAGTATATAGCGGCTTCACAGTACATACGTAGATAGCTTCTTTAATACACCAGGCGTCGTAGAATGCCGGGGACACGAAGCACGCCATCACAGATTCTTTGTAGTCTCCACTCAGCTCACTGGCTATATCTTCAATCAGGTCCTGAAATTGAACATAATCCCATAAATAAGACACAGCTATAGAACTACAGGATGTGAAGGAGCTATTGCTTTATACATATATAGCGGATTTTGGTTTTCATTTTACATTTTTATTTCTCTTTTGTGATCTGGATGAGTTAGATATTAATGTCACACCACAAGGTAGTTTAATGCTCAAAAGTAAAGTTTGTTTTGTTCAATGATACAACCAGAGCATATTCCTTAACTAATCAAATGCTATTGTATGTCAAACATTTGTTAATTCTGAAATGTAGTCTCCGGAGGAAATCCACTATCATGGATCTTTTATATGCACTTTCCCAAAGAAAGGACAGCACATACCACAGCCATTGATGTACCAGTTGGACTGGAAGAGGCAGTAAATCTAGAATTGATCCCCATCAGTAGGCCTATTTGTCTATTTCTTATTCCACAACTGGTGTAACAAAGGCTGTGATATGTACTATCCTGTGTATGGGTTGCTGCATATAAAAGATTCTTTGCTGTTAATTGGAATAAATAGCCAGTTGGGTGTCGACAGTGGGTTTCCTCTCTCGTTATATGTGGTCCTTATGAATGACCCTATATAACTGTAATTAAAATGTGTTGAGTGTGTCATTAACTAAACCTTTCCTTCTTCTTTGTTTGGTTAGGGGTCTATAAGACCATACCGAGCTGAAATCACAGGTTCTCATCCCATCACCGAAGACGTTTCTTCTGGCTGGGATGTAGATACAGCATAGATGAGCACTCTAACTATTGAGCTAAATCCCACCCCAGAGGATCTTTAGATATACAGTCCTATAGGCAGAACGGCACTTACCACAGACTTTGATATACCAGCCATTCATATCACTAGAGTAGCCAGGATGTTAAATTTGGAAGCTACTCTCATCTGCGGAAGGGGTGTACACCTGCACTTTCTACAAGTTGTATTATGGTGACAATCAAATATAAATGGTTTACAGGGGAGAGAAGAGATGTGACTGGAAGGAGTTATGTCCCCCATGGTCACACTGACTATGCCAGTGACAGTCAGGGAGCAGCTGTCAGTAAAACTGGGCGGTATACCAACCGTGATAAATCACACACACACACACACCCCCCACACACACACACACACTTACCCGTCCATACATAGTTTTAAACATTTTCTTGAGCTGCTGCCTCTGTGAGTTACTCCTGGTCGCTGTAACATGGGTAATGGCTGCTTCATTTGTACCTGCGCAAATATGATGTGTATGAATGTTTATAAAGTTTAACGTACACCCATGGCTAGTGGTATTCAATATTGGGCTAGTAAATAACTAATATTTCCATGCCCGACGGCTAGTGTAAATATTTTGTAGAATGTTGCAATTAAGTCTATTTTTTAAATATGAATATCCGGCCCCACTCCTACTTCCAATGTTAGTGTTTTAAACTTTTATCTCGCTCTTTAGGAGACATATCCTATTATTACTATTACTTAGTAAACTTGTATTTACTTCATGTAACATTGGGCAAGTGAATGTTTAATAGTACACATGGTAGTAAATTATATAAACCACAGATCCTATGCCTAGTGGATTCTATAAAAGAAGAAGCCCTGCAAACAACTACCAATAAATGAAACCTTGGGAAACTACAAACTGCATCGTCAAGACAGATTATACAAAGAGAAGAAATATTTAACAACTTTCTTGGCCCGGTTTCACCTGATATACTTTATACACTTACGGTGATATAACAGCTCACACACTAACAAGAACTGATAAAATACTATGTACCTGCACCCTTCATTGCAGCTCGCAGATATTTACAATCACTCTCTGGATCCCAGTTCTTCCCAACCAGGTCAAGGTCGTCATTGGATCTCGACCAATCAGCAACGGGATCATCACTTGAATATGTCTTCATGGCCTTCACAGTTCCTTCGGTCAAGTCAAACGTGCCAGACACTCGCTGTCTGCGAATCAACTCATTAATGAATGCTTGTCGCATCATTTCTTTCAACTTCCCATCATCATTTCCTTCCTCCTTGAGATAAATATCAATCAAATATTTAAACTTTGATCAACGCTGAACACACACATACATATATATATATATATATATAAACAGCCTTCTACACCTGCTACAGTTGTCTACCTTTGATATGCACAGCACATGACTTATAAATGACTGGTTGGAATGGGAAAATAACTGAGGTGATTCAATCTTACAACCCAAGCACATCGTAATTCCCATGTTACTGTTGTAATACGACCAAAGTTGATTACAAACATTTTCACACTCTCTCTCACTCACTCACTCTTACTCTGTGGGTGTGTGTCTGTCTGTCTCTCTCTCTCTCTCTCTCTCTCTCTCTCTCTCTCTCTCTCTCTCTCTCTCTCTCTCTCTCTCTCTCTCTCTCTCTCTCTCTCTCTCTCTCTCTGATATCTGCGTATACACCATAAAGACTAAAACACCTACAGGTATAGCGATTGCAGGTGGCAGCTCTGGAATGTACTCCCGTGTTTCCTCAGACGGCTTCTGGCTTTCCTGTACAGCCTGGTCGGCCTGTCCTCCACTCTGTAAGTCATTGAGGAGCATTTATCATATTGAAAACATCATTTACAGTAAACAACAGAGTAAACAATGTATGCTTAAAAAACTATAAGTACAATCCTTCCATTGTTATACAATTAACTCTATCCTGGTTGGATGGCATCACTAAACAAACTTAATGTTCTTTAAGGAGGACCTCAGAAAGTGACAAGTGAATATAGCTGCCATGGCTTGCTTTTTCTATAAACTATCAATCAGTGTCCAGACAGAACAATGGCTGTGACCCACAAACTGCCTGAAACCAAGACTTTACACCACACATTGTGGCAGGATCATTAAGGGTAACTTGTTGTTGTATATATTGTATATATTCAGTTATGCTGGAGGTTATGGAGGAACACACTGAACTCAAAGGCATTTACTTGTGTGTGTCTGCCTGAAAGTACTGGTGATGTAGGTCATATCTGAGTAGACAAAGGTTCTCGACGTCCAGTATGTCATATCGAAAAGCATTCCGTCCAACAAATTAGTCAGCATAATAGTGCATCATGTTTTTCTGACTTGGATAAACATTTATCTAGTGAGCATTTCACTGGCCGCCAATGTTGAGTTCAGAGCTCTCAGTATGCGCTAATAATTATCTGTGTCATTTGTCCCTAGAGTTGGATATTGCATAACAGTGTTTACACAACATATTCCTAAGGGGGTAACAAGACTTGCTCCACCTCAAGACTGGGACCAAATAGCCACACAGAAGCTGGTTCTGCCTCCAAGGTTAATGTGTTTGCATGACAAAATTCCCACCCCACCCATAATGTGAAGTTGTCACAGGGGTATAAACAGGTGCATGTAAAAAACAATTGTTGCATGATCTCTAAAATTATTAATTAAACTAGAATTCACGTTCTGATGGGAAGATCACTATTTACCTGTGCAGCAAGCAGATCTTTGAACATCTGAAACAAAGAACAAATGATACTGACATTTACCAGCTTCATTTCAGAAACATTTGATAAGATTTATCATCTTCTTTGAAACAATTTTATACCAAGATTTACCATCTTCATTTCAGAAACATTTGATAAGATTTATCATCTTCTTTGAAACAATTTTATACCAAGATTTACCATCTTCATTTCAGAAACATTTGATAAGATTTGTCATCTTCTTTGAAACAATTTTATACCAAGATTTACCATCTTCATTTCAGAAACATTTGATAAGATTTATCATCTTCTTTGAAACAATTTTATACCAAGATTTACCATCTTCATTTCAGAAACATTTATCATCATCCTTTCAAGAAGATTTATACAGATTTACCATTTATGTGGATTTGACAGTCATATTTACAATCACCATTTCAAGAACATTAATGACAGTTACATTTACAACCTCATTTAATAACATTTCATGATTAACATTTACAGCATGTTTGAGTTGGCAGTTTTACCAGAAATACACAATTTGGATTTAAAAAAAAAAATGTGTGGCTTATAGACCAAAATGTTGTTATTTTAAAATGTTTTAAAAGCAACATTCTGAAATGACGTTCACCATCATCATCTGTTGCTGCTGTTCCTGCTGAAAGCGCATGAGTTGTTCGTTGTACTGGTTTACATACGTTGATGGTGGAATCGTCAGTGGAGCTGGTGCCTGCAAAACAATGTTTATTGTAAACCAATAACAAGTTCTACAATGTGAATGCTTATCTAACATTGTTTTGTGGGCATCAAGAAGACGACAAGCATTCTGAGAGTACTGCTAAAGCAATATCGGGCTGAACAAATTATTTTTTCTCTTGACTTCAAGAGCCATAACTTCCCATATAAGTCAACTCGATCTACTAAATTCCAAAACTATATTAGCTCAGTATCCTTTCTTCTTTCGGCCGACCGTTCAAAAATTGCGCCAAAATTCCTTCATACTGAAATGCGCACCATTCTCTTTGGCATAATTAATGCTCCATTCAAAATTCCATAGCCCCACCACCACCACCCCCGCCTGCTACCGACCTTGATCGGACTGCTGGTGCTCCCTTGTATCTGCCAGTGCAGGCACTCCCTCCTACATCCCCCCAACTTTTTGTCTTGGATGAAAGAGCTCTTGCACCCATGACAGGTGTGCACTACAACAGCTTGCTCTGAATGTGCATGTTAAACTCTATGACATGACAAAAGTACAGAAAACTGTGTGGAACAGATGAGCAGATAGACAGAGATAAAGTCTATATCAAGAGCCAGTTTGAAACAGCTTGTTGGCTAAAACTGGAAGGGATGTTTTCTTTAATACCACACAGACAATGAGAGATGAAATGCTGTCACCACACAATTGGCTACTCTTTCTGATTAGCAGGAAGTGATATTTTATTTCTCCCATCCCTAGCCATGCACGACAGATCCATTCCATGACATTAGCCAATGTAGAATAAATCGGTATTGCATGGGCTATGATGTCATTGAATTTAACATGGGGAGTATTATGGCAATAGTAATATATGATGTCATATTGGTTAGTTTTATATTGATATTTTGTTATTAAAAAGGCTATCTTGCTACCATCAATTGTATTTAACACATGAAACAGATGAGGCAAATATGATAAGAGTAATTTATTTATGATAAAACTGTCAAATAAAGAAGTTACTTTTTCAGCAATCTTTATTTTTTTATGTAAAATAATGGTTTATTTATTGAATGGATGGGAGAACGAGACTCCATATCCTATGTGGTCATGCGGGATAGAAAACATACACCCTCGGTGGTGGAAATTTCGACCGTGGGACGTGTCGAAAAGTCTCGTCCAGGGTCGAAATGTCCAACACCTTGGGTGTACTTTTTCTATCCCACGTCTCATGGAGTCTATTAATTCTACACCCCACAGACAGGATAATACATACCATCACATTTGTTACACCAGTTGTGGAGCACTGGTTGGGAAGAGAAATAGCTCAGTGTGCCAATACATCAACAGGGATAGATCAAAGAAATCAGGTGAGCATTTTACCTCTGGGCTAGATCATTTTGATCTATAATCGATAATCTGAATGAACTGTAACACTGTCTCTGAAAACAGCTCAAAACTAATACATGTAGTGGCTTACTGCTCTGGCAGCTCAATACAACGCTGTGTTTAGTCACACAGAGCAGTAAAAATGTCTGCCATACATTGGTTCACGTGCTGGTAGTAAGATGGGATAATTTCTACTATATTAGATGATTTATGTCAGTACAGTGTTTTGTTATAACAAGTGACTGCTTACTAGAGGTTAATATTACTAGATGATCTCTTATAACAAGTGACTGCTTACTAGAGGTTAATATTACTAGATGACGTCTTATAACGGGTGACTTTGTTTTTATTTAAACTACATTACATTAAATGTTAAAAATCAAATCCAGATTGTTATTGTTTCTTGTGCTAGCAGACAAGATATATTTTTCTTTATATGTTATTTGTGTACATATATTTTGATAGACATGGATCAAATGCAGACTCACCTGTTGTGTGTATGCCTGGTTCATCTGAGCACATTGCTGTACGGCTGGTACATTGTAACCCGCACCATAGACACCTACAAAACATAGTTACATTGTTACCATGGGCACCTACAAAATATATTATATATTATATTATATATTATATACAGTTACATTTTTGCTATACAGAGGAGAACCTACAAAACATACATGTAGTTTCATTGCAACCTGCACCATATATGGCCTGGAGAACCTACAAAACACGGTTACAATTTAACCTGCATTATATATGGCCTGGAGAACCTACAAAACATACAGGTATAATGTAACCTGCACCATATATGGCCTGGAGAACCTACAAAACATGGTTACAATTTAACCTACATTATATATGGCCTGGAGAACCTACAAAACATGGTTACAATTTAACCTACATTATATATGGCCTGGAGAACCTATAAAACATGGTTATAATTTAACCTGCATTATATATGGCCTGGAGAACCTACAAAACATAGTTACAATGTAACCATAGACAGTAGCACCCACAAGACATAGTTACAATGTAACCATAGATAGGAGCACCCACAAGACATAGTTACAATGTAACCATAGATAGGAGCACCCACAAGACATAGTTACAATATAACCATAGACAGGAGCACCCACAAAACATAGTTACAATGTAACCATAAACAAGCATCCACAAAACATAGTTACAATGTAACCATAGATAGGATCACCCACAAAAACATAGTTACAATGTAACCATAGATAGGGCCACCTAAAAACATAGTTACAATGTAACCATAGACAAGCACCCACAAAACATAGTTACAATGTAACCATAGATAGGAGCACCCACAAAACATAGTTAAAATGTAACCGTAGATAGGAGCACCCACAAAACATAGTTACAATGTAACTATAAATAGGACCACCTAAACACATAGTTACAATGTAACCATAGACAAGCACCCACAAAACATAGTTACAATGTAACCATAGATAGGAGCACCCACAAAACATAGTTACAATGTAACCATAGATAGGAGCACCCACAAAACATAGTTACAATGTAACCATAGATAGGACCACCTAAACACATAGTTACAATGTAACCATAGACAAGCATCCACAAAACATAGTTACAATGTAACCATAGATAGGAGCACCCACAAGACATAGTTACAATGTAACCATAGATAGGAGTACCCACAAAACTTAGTTACAATGTAACCATAGATAGGAGCACCCACAAGACATAGTTACAATGTAACCATAGATAGGAGTACACACAAAACATAGTTACAATGTAACCATAGATAGGACCACCTAAACACATAGTTACAATGTAACCATAGACAGGAGCACCCACAAAATATAGTTACAATGTAACCATAGATAGGAGCACCCACAAAACATAGTTACAATGTAACCATAGACAAGCACCCACAAAACATTGTTACAATGTAACCATAGATAGGATCACCCACAAAAACATAGTTACAATGTAACCATAGATAGGGCCACCTAAAAGCATAGTTACAATGTAACCATAGACAGTAGCACCTATAAAAGTCATACATTGTAACCATAGATAGGAGCATCTACAAAACACAATTACATTGTAACCATATACAATATCACCTACAAAATATAGTTACACTGTAACGATAGATAGGAGCACCTACAAAACATAGTTTGATTGTAACCATAGACAGAGGTACCTACAAAACATAGTAACATTATAATCATAGACATTGGTACCTACAAAACATAGTAACATTATAATCATAGACAGGGGCACCTACAAAACATAGTTACAATGTAACCTATACTATAGACAGAAACACCTTCAAAACATACAGTTACCTTTTTAAAAGTAACCTGCAGCTAAAACATACAGTTACATTGTCATCACTGAAAGAGCACCTACAAAACATACAGTTACATTGTCATCACTGAATGAGCACCTACAAAACATAGTGTATTGTATTCACAGACAGGAAAGCACATAATGCATCCTCCGTGGTGCTACTCATAGTGACCTCTGTTTGACCCACAACCCATTGCATGCGAGGCGTGCACTCTACCATCATGTTAAAACATACACAGCACTATATCACCATGTTCCCTCCACCTCCACCTACACAATAGTGTTTGCAAGGGCCAGTTCCAGTACACAACACTCTTATCACCATGTTACCTCCACCTACAC